>APFE030314822.1:0-24313 GCA_000404065.3 Pinus taeda
CAGATCTGATCTGCAAAGTCGCTGCCCAAAAACATTCTTGCAAAAAAATGAAAAAAAGAAAAATTCTTCCTGCTTGGCCCAAGAAAATGCTCTATGGAGGATGTAGCACATGCCTAAAGTTTGTTCAATATTGTTGCAAAATATGCATCAAACCCTCATTCCCATGGAATCATAACCTGCTCTGATACCACTGATCCAGATCTTGGGAGGAGGCCCTCAAGATCTAAAAGATTGAAATGGATCTTGGGGGGAAAGACCCTCAAGATCTGGAAGATTGCAATGGATCTTGGGGGAAAGGCCCCCAAGATCTGAAAACAAGTCACATTTTGTAGAAGGACAGATTGTCCACCACAATGTAGCCTTTACAGTTCAGAGGCATGTAGCCACACATATCTTCTCAGAGATAAGCTACCATCGCCCTAGCTAGTTTATTTCCATTTCTTGTTGTAAGAATATTTCAGTATTTTCCATTAATGAAATGAAGTATTATTTCCGCTGCATCTTTGTGTATATGGTTATCTCTGTAATTTGTTGCATTCCTGTTTAAGTCTGGATCACTTTAAGATGTACATGGATCATTCCATGTTGAAATACCTGGTCAATAAGCTTGTGTTGTGGGGGAGAATCTACAGGTGGTTGTTATTGTTCTACGAATATGATTTTGAAGTTATTGTGAAACCTAGATGACTGAACATGGGAACAAACCATCTTTCACGCATCGAAACAGGGGAGGAGCCCACTGATTTGGAGGAGGGATTGCTTGGTGTGTAGCTATTTCCAGTGCGCATTGTGGATGGTCATTTTGAAGATATCATACACTTCCTAATGACAGGAACTGCCCCGGAAAGATACACCATCCAGATGAAGAGGGAGTTAGTGGTGTGCATGGTAGAATTTTCTGTCATTGCCAGGCATCTATATAAAATGGGGTCCGATGAGATATTGTGATGGTATTACTAGAGTTTGAAAGGAGCAGCATCCTCACAGATGCTCATGGGGGCACCACGGGAGGACATTATGCTAGGAGAGTGTCGTGCAGAATATTCTACGCGCAGGGTTGTGGTGGCCAACCCTCCATCAGGAGTCAAAAGCCTATTGCAAGGTGTGTGATGTCTGTTAAAGGATTGGTAGGCCATCGTGAAGCGATGAGTTACCTCTGAATCCACAGATAATGTTGCAACCCTTTGAGAAATGTGCGATAGGTTTGTGGGACCTGTTTAGCCCCAAGGAAAGAGTATTTGACTCGATGGGCAAAGGCACAGCCTATAAAGGATTGCACAGGCATGACTATTGCAAAGTTCCTCTTTGAGTATGTACTGATGCGATTCAGGTGTCCAAAGATTTTGATGAGTGATTGCGGTACGCGCTTTTTGAATGAGACGATCAACGCGCTAACGGAGGAATTTCAGGTATATCACCAGAAGAGCGCGCCTTATCACCTGCAGGCTAACAGGATGGTGGAAGCATTCAATAAAGTGCTAGAGAATGTCCAGACCAAGGTTTGCAACACTCAGTGAAGTGATTGTGACATACGCATACCCATGGTACTATGGGCCTATTGGAAAACATGCAAGAAGTTGACTGGACAAACACCCTTTAGGCTTGTCTATGGTGTTGAAGTGGTAATTCCCATGGAATACATTGTGCCTAGCCTACACATAGCGACACTCATGGGTATGACGGATCGTGGAGCCCTAAAAGAGAGGCTTGCACAACCGGCTGAGCTTGAGGAAGAAAGATTTCTAGCTGGATTTCACCAATAGGTCCAAAAGTAGCGCAAACAATCATGGCATGATCGACACATTAAGCTACTCACCTTTAAGGTAAATGACATGGTTTTGTTATATGATAACAAGTTTGATAAATTTCCAGGAAAATTCAAAATGCACTAATTAGGGCCCTATGTCAATAAGGAGATTACCAGCAGAGGAGCGGTTTGGTTGGTCAAACTGAATGGAGATCCCTTCCCACAAAAGATGAATGGAAGTTGCTTGAAGCCATACACTGGTGGTCCGACCATGTGACTATATGAATGTAGCACAGTCTTAGCACTCCAGACAGCTGAAAGGAGGTGTGGGACTATAAACTACATTGCCTAGGTTGGGTAGCTGCGTGATTGGAGGATTGTGCGAAGTAAGGAAGTGTCACAGGGTTCACGATAGTGCAAAGGGAGCTATGCTACCCAGGGAGAAATCATGCAGGTCAACCGGAAAGTGACGGTTAAAGTCACTATTCATGATTTGACGGTAGAAATGTGGCCAAATGGAGTGGGTGATCAGAATTTAAGACAGAATTTTTATGGGTTAGATCCTTGAAAATCTGCCGCCAATCCAACATTAATGAATTGAATTTGGAGGGAATGGTCAGATTTGAATTCAAAATGCCCTATAAATTACAACTATCTATCCAGCGAAAAACACTTGGCATTTTGAGAATTGAGTTGTTGAGCTCTCAGGTGCACATGAATCACGAGCACTAGAACTTCTGATAGCCAGTTTAGTGTTTGAGACATTTCCAAAGGAGACACATGAGTTCTTGAGGAACATCATGTCGGCATCCACCGAGGCTATAGATACTGAAGTAGTGGAGTTGGTGCCAGAAGTTGAGATGGAGGTAGAAGTAGTTGCTCCAGAGTTTGCCAAAGTATTAGCCAAAGTCGCCAAATCACCAAGGACGCCAAGTCAAAAGCCGACCCCAACTAAGGAGGGCATGAAGGATAAAAAGGGCAAGCAACTTGCAATACCGGTGTGTGCATCGCCAAGAAGAAACCCACCAAAGCCTATCACATAGGAGAAGGGAAAAGCTATCCAATTGGAGCCTGAGGAGGAAGAAATCGAAGACATCCCAATGGATGACGAGGATATGGGAGTAGATGTGTAAGAATTTGAAGCCTAGGGCATAGACCCTATCACTCAATTTCCTGAGTATATCCCTCAGTGCAAGGGCAATGCCAAGGTGCTAAAAGAAATAGATGAGAGCAAGGTCCCCTTGCAAACCCCTCTGCTACCGGATGAAATTGTTTTTGAAGGACCACACTTGGGGTGGGTTCCTCTGTTAAACTTGAATACTGGGACTTGGCTGATGATGAGAAGTTCCCACACCTGGTGACTGAGCAACTGATGCATCACATAATCGATACAACCACTGGAAGGACCGCATTGGAGCTGCAGAAGTGGCTCAGAGGAGTAGACATATGGGTGCCACACTACAACTGCACCCTAGTTACCATATTGGTCACCAAGCAGTTGCTATGCTTGGTGCATGATGGGTGTCTATGGTTGGAGGAGCTAATACCCATCATTGACAGGTTGATCCACAGGATCATGCAGTTGCTTTACACCAGAGAAAATCCGGCCATGATATTTGGCGGAAAAGGTGGTGAGCAGGCACTTGCGGAGGCCATGAAAGAGAAGTTCAAGTTGGTAAAGAAGCTGCGTGGATATGCCATATCCAACATCTGTGACCCTACTGTGAAGGTGGCTAAACAAATTCTAGCAGGGAAGTTGATGAGGAAGTATCACACCAATGAGGTGACGGTGCCTGTCGTCGCACTAGCAGCCCAATGTGCCGAAGGAGTTCAGTTCAATTGGACAAACTATCTCCATAGTGAGTTCCTTGCGAACTGCCGCGAAGCATAAGAGCTTAGCAAGACGTTCCACTATGCGTGGCTCTTGTTGTCAATTGTGTTGGTAGCATGGGAGCTGCCAGAGGACAGCTAATTCCCTTTGGTCATGCTAGACCTACTAGAAGCAACAAAGTATGCTTGATTGTGGGTGACCAAGGATGTGCAACAAATCAAGGACAACAAGATCTTTTGGATCTTGATGGAAATGAACATCTGCATGGCCATCAATCACAAACCACAGTTGTCGCCTACGTGTACGCCAATCTACAGGGCTACCCTAAGATTAAAGCAGGTTTTCACCATGTGTCCGTCAGGGCGCATAAGGAACCTATGTAGAAATGGTATGACTTGCCTTACCTAGCAATGGATGACACCATTGATATAGTCCTTGATCAATGGCCAGCAGAGTGGCGCACCACAACAAACTTGGCGGTGGGAGGAAGCAAGTCCGGCACGTAGAGAAAGAAGGACGAGGCCAAGCTTAAGATGACACAGCTAGCCAAAAATAGGAAAAAGGAGGCAGCTGACAAGGCCCAGGCAGAGTGCGATGCTGCTTAGTAGACGACCAAGCAAATAGGTGGAACAAAGCAGGGGATTAACAAAGGCATGAGGTCACCTTCCCCTAAGACAGAGGAGGAGACGATGAGCAGATAGAACAACACGGTGTAGACCCACAGGTGACGTCTACCCGCATCAAGCGTCCAAGGGAGCATGATAAGGGAGGGTCCAGGAAGAAATCAAAGGCTACTAAGACATCATTGGACCCAATCACCCTCACAAAGTGTGATTTACATGACATCGGTGACATGGTGCGGGATGTCACCATGGAAGCCCTACAATAGTTTGAGCAGCAGCAACAAATAATCTTGGGGGATAGGTTTGCAGGAGTTGCAAACTTGCGCATCACAGGCTGGCACGGTGTCTACCAACCTTGCTATCGGAACTTCAGAAGCTGTAGAGATGTTGTGTACGAAGGCCTATAGTGTGATAGGGCTGCCTGATGGAGCACTCACTAAGGAGAATGAAGCTGACAAGCCCACTGTTAGCACCCTAAAGGGAGTAGGGTTGAATCTGGCAGTGCTCCCTCGTGAATCGCTCCACCTCTTGTGAGATGGAGTGATAGCAGAGCTGAGGGCGCGTGAGAACTGCACCCTCCAAGTGATTAGTGAGAAATGGATTAAAAATGAGCAGATGGCACTAAAATGAGACTCTGCCATCACCGCTATGACCAAGGTGACCAACCAGAACAAGCGTATAATGCAGGTCGTCGAGGAGGCATGCCGAATGGTCCCAGAATTGACCATTCTCAAGGAGGAACTAGTTGAGGTGTGCGTTCGAAAGCTGGCTATGGGGGTGCGTGATGCTTGAACAAAAATGGTGAGGGTTTAGTTGGAGTTGAACCTGCAGATCATAGAGTTACAATTAAAGGCCCAGCCTTCAACTTCGCTAGAAGTAAAGGATCAGCGGGCGACCACTGTCACAGAAGCAGTAGCAGTAGTTGATAGTATAGTAGCAGACTACACCCAAATTTTTGAGCAGCCGTTCGAGGTCCTAACAAGCTTGTAGGAGGACCCCAATGTATAATGACTAGAAACAGAATTGTGTGAGCTACAACAAAGCTATGATGAAGTCAAAGGCACAGAGCGAACCGTCGTGCTCACGCAAAGATTGGTGAAGCTACAGGAGGCTAAGCAGCTGAAGGAAGAGGTGGATGCAGTGCTACACAAGGAAGAAATTTTGAAGGCACGGCTGAAGTCTTATCTGGATGAGGCTTACATGGTGACAACCTCTATGGAAGGAAAGCTTGCGAATCTGTAAGCAACTCAGTAAAAGCTTCAGGCCGATAGTTCAGGAGTAGTGACCAAGCAGATGGTTGAATATACAAAGCAGGCGGCTGCACAGTGCACTGCTGGGGTTACGGTCATACGAGTCGAGATGGAAGGTTTTTGCACTAAGATCTCCACGCCTACCAAGTGACTCAAGGGTGAGTCATGTTGTTTGTGTTGGGGGGCCTATTGGGAACAAGATCCCCCAAGGATAGTTTTGGGGCTAAAATCCCATGTTTTAGGTCAAATTTTGTAATAAAATTGTAAAGAATCCACATTTTGTGGTCACGGAGCATGAAGGTGTCATGAGTCATAAAGGGTTGTCTGCCCTTATTTTGTAAAGTAAAGTTGGCTATAAAGATCTACCCATGGTCTGTGGACCATGGGATTGTATAAAAGGAGCTAAGTAAGTAAGATCTAAGTAGTAAAAGAGAAGAGTCATAAGATGTAGATGAAGTCTTGAGGATAAGGAGAAAAGTCTAAGTTCCGGGTCATAGCATAGGTAGAGGCTCTGCAGCTGAGTGTGAAGAGAACTAGGATAGAAGTCTGCCGCTGAGTGCAATGGACCCCTGCAACTATGTGCATAGGGTGGATAGAGTCTATAATCACTTGAAAATATCAATAAAGAGAAGTATTCTGCAATTTTTGTGTCTTTGATTCTGGTTACTGTATCTTGTCATATTGTGTATGAATTTCATTTATAATGCTTATGTGATGTGCGAATGTATGTAATTGTGTTGGATAATAGAACACAAATAAGGATATTTGTTTACGCAGTGCCAACTATGATTGTTTAATAAGATAAGTAAGACACTTAAGATATTTTGGGAATCTGCATGATATGCTGCCCTAGCAGCACGAAAGCACCTAAACCATAGGCTAGGGTTGCGTGAAGGCCGATCGTACCCCTTTGTGGAGGTACCGAAGGGGGGAATAAAGAACGAGACAGACAGAGCCCTAGAACTCTACGACCTGCATGAAGGCAGGAATAGAAGGAATAAACCAACATCACAACCATCTCAGGGTGCGGAAACTTGGTTCCAGCATCCCCCATATGTCTTCAAGTGAGACTTCAGTCCACGCTCTGTGGGTTGATGCCAAAAGGGCCAGTAGTGTAGGGATTTGTTTGCCTAACAAATGCTAAACTTGGGTTAGGCCCCACCAAGACAACATGCCTTCTAACAGCAGGTTCATCTTGCAAGGAAAATATTTGCATTAACTTTTCCATAATTTCTATCATTGCATCCAGCCTATGGTCCGAAAATGGAGAAATATTATTAATTGCTTCTCTCCTTTCATCTTCCATTCTGGTCCTTCTTATCATCAGATTGGCTTCCACATCAATCATGAATTTCTGCATGTCCTCCAAAGTATAAATATTCCTCTCTCTAAGATGATAAGCAATCTCAACTTCAAAACCATCTGGAAAATGCAACATGGCTAATCCTGGGGGGGGGTTTATATCTATAGGTATGGCATTGTAAACTTGATTTAACCTAGCTGAAAAGTGTTTCACTGTTTCTCCTGGTTGTCTTTTCAAATGATTATATTCTTCTAAAATCAGCAAAGGATTCCTCTTGATCACCCATTTACCAAGGAAGACTTTCAAAAAATGATGGAAATAAAAAATGCTTACAGATAGCAAGTTTTTGAACCATTTCTTGCCTTCACCTTGCAAAGATAAACCAAAAATCCTGATACGGACATCATCTTCTTCAACATCAAAAAGGTCAAGAAAATTTTCAAAACATTGAATGTGTTTTTCAGCAGTGGTGTTACCATATTCTCCATCAAACCTGGGAAGATATTTGTAGTAATTTATAGGGAAATCATGGAGTATAGGAGGTAATATGAGTGGCTTGTATCTATCTAGAATTTTACAAGGTATATGAATATGTACAAAAGCTATAAGATTAGTATTGATCTCTTGTGGCTCATCAAAATGAATATGATCAACATAAGTTTCAGAAGAAGGGCCTTGATCAAGATCAAAAGCACAAGGAGAATTTGTGTTCACAATCTTCAAAGGAAAGGAATCAAATGCAGGTTTGGGATCCTTTCTAAAATATAGTATATTTTGGAAACCCTTCTTGACATTCTCAGGAGAAGAGAAGAAATAATTTATGACAAAGAACATAAAGTCATGGATGAAAGTCGAAGTTGAATACTTGATCCTTCCATATTGTCTTTTCATGTTTATGTTGGTAGGTTCATCCTCAATTGGAATCTTCAAGTCAGGTTGAAAGTCGATTGGAGTTGTCAGGTGAATGGTTTAGCCTTCATATGTGTCCGTCTATTGTCCACCATCAACAAATCAGATATGATCCTTGTCGTTCATACCTAGGGAAAATGTGACCTTTCCATCCCCGACAATGGCACCAAAAATATTTTGACACTAATTACATTGAATAAAGTCGACTTTAACCAAGAAAAACTTGCAATATGGCTTTCCCATAGAAGCACATCGAAATCCTTAGAAGCATAACATGGTCTAGGAGAAACACAATGTGGTATTTGAGGAGCTTTTTTGGTGGTTTTTCTTGATCTTTGAGCTAAACTGATGATTGGTGAAGGTAGCCAAGGATGTATAGAAGACTTCTGAAGCTTCAAGCCTACAAACACCCACCTCCAAGGCACCTAAAAATCCAATCTCCCAAGACTTCTCTAGAAGCACAACATGGGGTCCAGAATAGTGGCAAAATCATGAAAAATTGCTAGGTTTTTGTGTTTTTCTTGAAAAGTGTGAGCTGACATGAGAGACCAAGTATATATTTGTGATGTAAATGTCAAAATAAACTTAGATATGTGTGAAATTCCTCATTTTAATGCTATGAGAAGAAGCATAGTGTGGCCACACTACATTTTTGTAGGATCTGTTTTGCTAGTTTATACAAAACTAAAGAATTATCAAAACTTTACCAAAATTTGTCTCCTTTCCCATTTTATAACATGGATTTAAACAAATAAGGAGGAATCAACCAAGAGATCAAGATTATCTCTCTTCCTAAGCTTCTTTAGGGTCTTCTTAAGCTTCTTTTTCATGTTCTTAACCGTAATTCTACACACCATGTTTATTATGTAATAGTGCCTTGCCATATGCCTCTGCAGGGAAGTGTTTTTTTTTTCCTTCCTCACAAGCTTCTCTAGGTGAAAATTCACTCTCTCAAACCAATATTCCTTATTCTCTTAAATTTTAGCTACTATGGAGTCATGAAATGTTTTTAGGGTTTGAGGAGGAGGAGGATTTTCTGGTCGCTATCCCTTCTTAGCCATGGCTGTGGTTGTAGGTCTCCTTGGATATACTTGTTTGTCTTCATCCTGCTTTGCTACATCAATTAATTCCTTACCTTAGTCCTTATATGCCTTGCTAGATTATGAAGGATCTTCATGTGATTCACCTTGCTGCATTAGGCTTAGCTTCAATTTCCTATTCTCTTGTTTCAAGAGAGCCACCATGAAATTGGCTTTAGAAAGGTCATCCTGTAACTCTTTGATCTATGTTTGCTACTCCTTGATAATATTTGCAGTTGAATTATTTATATGGTGAACTATTTCTTCTTCATGAGGCACATCTTCATCATTATGCTATAGGGGTGATTCATTTCCATGCCTAGGTGATTTCTCCATAGCTTCTCCCTGAACTTCTTCAACTATAGTTTTCTTAGGCAATCTTCTAGCTTTTTACCTAGTCAGAGGTTTAGGTGTATGCATGCGTTTAACTATATTAGGGGAAAAAACCAATCTTTTCCCATTTTTCTAGGTTTTAGAAACCTCTACCCTAGGTTGTATTTAGGTCACTGAAGGTATGCTAGATGGCTTAGCTCTTTGTCGTCCAGATGATGTAGGAATGTCGATGCTTTTGGACTGAGGAGATGTTGCCTCCAAAAATGCCTCCCAAGACGTATTAACCTATGTAAGCTGATGAAGAACTATGAATTTGATCAAAGAATGGTGAAACAATCTTGCCTGATGCTCTCTCCCTTTAGTCTTCACTTTCTCATTCATCTTAACCATGCTTATGAACAAGTAATTGGGTAGGTTTAGTTATTTGATGGATGTGAAATGCACCAACAAACTGATATGATACTGATAAAACCTGTTGAACCTACCTTCACAAGTGAAATATTTCATATTCATCTTCATCAAAGGAGTATATTTTCCACCAACTGCCTCCTAGGAAAGATATGAGATGGGGTTTCCTTATACTTTGGTTTTAGGGACACTTTGTAGTTTTCAATATCCAAATCCACCCCTTTAAACCAAGTTTCTCCTTGATTGGGAATACTGGTGGCTGAAGATATAACCTCCATTGAGAATTGGAAGTCCATTCCTGCTATTTTGGTCTTGTTCTTTTTGAAATTGGTGGCAAAAAGACTAGTCAACTTAGCATGGTAGCCCACGTCTTACATTTTCTCACAAAACCTTAGGCAACCTACTTCTTCAAATGATCTTTTGATGAATGGTGAAGCATTGATCTCTTGCATATGAGTTGGCTCATATCTGGAGACATGTATCCCCTTATTATATCTCTTCATTTTATTAACCATTGTATTGGTTGTGCTTGATAAAACCCTAGTTTGATAGGAGGGAAGGGTAGGGTAGGATTGGGAAAACAAGGGAAAAAAGGGCAGCTAGTTTAGGAAAGGGAACCGAGGGGATAGGGATTAGGGAAAATTCTAGGGAAATTACAGGGCATAGGGGTATATGTTAGGGATACTTGGGAAGTGGAATTTCTTGAAATGGGTGAGTGAAATAGGGGAAAAAGCCAAAAACACACTCCACACTCAGAAATGAAGAAAAAGTATAGTGTGGGCTAGGGGTTTTGGGGAAAATGATGGAAATGAAAGAGATGAGTGTGGGAAATGGTTGGGGGAGGTGTATTAAGAGAGTATAAGGGTGTTAGGGAAGAAAATATAGGGTTTTTTTCACCAAAATGAATCAAGCACTGGTAAAACCAAAAGCGTAGTGAAGAACACTAGGAGGAGGATTTCATTATTTTCTTAAGGAAAATCACTACATGAGGATTGATGAGAGGCTATACTTACTTGCTAGAGAGTCTATGGAACCTATATATTATTGAATGAACCTTGTTGTGGCTTCATTTAACCTCCAAACCAAAAGTGAAACGAGCTGTCCAGAAGTGCAACATGCTTGCTGGCAAGGGCTTAGTGATCGAAAAATCAGAGTTTTGAACGCTGAGGTGAAACTCAATGTTGGAGGAGAGATCTAGGAAGATGAAATGAAGTGGTTGAATGCTTATATGGTCTCTTTATAGCTTGAAAGACAATTTTTTCTTTTGGCGATGGTGTGACATCACATGTACCTTTCATAAATGACATGTTGTGGTAGTGTACTGCAAATTTATTTCTCTTTTTGGATAGGTTACATCACATAATCAGGGTGAGAGAAATTACATTAAAGTGTTGTGGATAACGGCCTACAGTAAGCTGCTGGTGGAAGTGTTGGTTGCTCATTGAGAAATGTTGTGTGAAGCATTCCTTATGGTGGAGGAAACTGACATGTTTGACTATAGTTGTAAATCCACCTTTTTTTCTTCTATGTTAGAGAGGCCCAATTCTACGTACTAGAATTGTGAATAAGTGGTGCCCACCAAGGAGTATAGAGACCTGTGAGGACAAAGATTTGATATTATTTATTTCATGATGTTAGGGGGCAAAATGATGGACGAATTTTCTTATTTTTGCATGGATTATTTTAGCTAACAGAGAAGGACCCAATGCCATTCACAATGATCTTGTTCACTGTGGTGAATTTAATACCTGTTAGATTATACATTTGAAAAATCATTACCAAGAAATGCATGCGCTAGTGCACAAATATGGATCCGGTGTTGAGTATTTTTGAAGGTTGAATTTAAAGTGGTTGAAGATTGAAGGCTCCTGCAAACTGTTTATTTTATTAAGGAGTTGATGTTAGTTTTCCAGACAATTTTCCACAGGACTCCCCGCTTTCCATTTTGACTCTCAAAATGGTAGGTGGGAGGAATTACCATGTGATTTGACTCCAATGTTTTTAGAAGACTTGAATATTGCAAATATGTTGTATGCAGCAAGAATTTTTTGTGTTTTTGAAATTCTCCACTAGTTTGGTGAACTACAATATGAAATTGAGTAGAAGTAGAAATATGCAGTATGGGAGGCTACAGAGATATCGAAAGAAATAAAATAAGGAAGGAGGCTAGAACCGCTCTCTACTCTGTGGATAGGTGATCTACAAAATTCAAGCTTGGTAATGTATTTTGGGAGAAATGCAAAAGTGTGGCTCATAAACCAGCATGGAGGACGATGCAACAAAATAGCCTACAGGTCTGCTAAATTTTTATTTTTTTTAAGCATCTTGAAGGCAATTTAAAGGTGGTAGGTAAGGTGACTTAGTTCATATTGATGAGATAACTTAATAGGTATGGCCAACCTATTGGAGCTATGACAACATGTTGACATGAGGGTGATAATTTTTTGTATTTGGAATCTTGAATGTATTGAACCTTATTGAGCCTAGCTAACTCAATATAGGCATAGTCATTTTGTTAGAACTCACGACTGTAACTGATAGCAGGTAAAACATGAAGATCCAAGACTAGTATGTCAAAGTTAAAAATGAATATGCCAAAAACTCAAAAGTACAAAGCGTATGATGAGTGAAAACTATGATTCATGTGAGAAAGAAATGGTTTGCTCCACCATATGAATGGTGTGGTGTATCCAAAATGAGTGGCAAAGGATCCCATTGACAACATAGTGAAAGTTTGTTTGACTTTGTAGAATAGACGCATAACTGTGATAAAGCATGAGTCACACATTGTAATTATAGAAAATCTACATGTCATATATTTTCGTAAGGGTTTGTTGTGGTCCTTGAAATGTTTTATGTACCAGTAGTAAGGCCCAGAGAGACATGCATACCCCTTCGTTATGTGTTTCCTCTTTTAGAGAGTTTTTAACACCTTGGAAGAGTGTGTCATGCGAGATGGATACACTTGGGTGGACCGTATTGGTTGTAGACTCCATGAGGTGAAATTTTATACTTAGGGGGTCTGAGTTCATCGAGATGTTAAATGAACCATGTATGTGAAACACCTCCTAGTAGACTGGCGGTTGTAGCGGTTGGGTACACATGCCTTCAGGTAGATGGTTGTTCCTTTATATGGACATAAAAAATTTGATGATGTCTACATGACCGAGGTACAAGGTCTAATTTCTAGACTAGACCAAATGTAGGTCTTTGTTGACTAAGATTGAGACAAGTAGTCATTAAGGGGGCGACTAGGAAAATATAATTCCTCCTTGTCTTTGGTGTGCTCATCATTTCTAGAATGAGTCTACTCCTATTAGTTAGGAGTTTGTTGATGTCTAGTTGGTTGAGAGATTCTCTCCAACTTGTTAGCCTCCTAGATTGGTGTGTGGTTGACATATTCTTCAACCAAGAGATTGTATGTCCAAGATAGATTAGCTATATCAAGAAATAGTTTCCTATATTTCTATTGTATCATTATTTGATATGAATATAGAATTTTTAGGTGCATTTAGAAAATCTAAGTGTATTATGTTTCAGTAGTAATAATTTTAGAAATAACAAAGATGGTAGTAAGAAGTGCAGCAATGGGGACTTAGAGTGTAAAGGTATTTGGAAAATTGTTATACAATGATTTGCATGTTTTAGTTTGGGTGAAGTGGGTAGTTCATAGTTATATTTTGGACGAGTTATCCACTGAGCACGAATTTGAATTAGACTAGTTAATGATTTATTGTTTAAATGAAATAAAAAATAAGATATAATATCATTTGATTATGAAATAAATTATAATATCTTCTTAATGCTTAGTATACATATCAGGTTACTTACAGGGTTTATATAAAGACTTAATATTTAAATTGATCCATTTCTACTACTTTTTAAATCAATAACATTAATTTATTTAACTTAATATATTAGATCATGCATTTTTTTAGTGGTTAATAATTCACAAGCTAATCATATTTATCAACAAATATACCTCATTTAGTCATCCACCATCTGCAAAGATGTCATTGTTGAATGATCCTATATTATAGGTGACTTACAAATTTTTCAAAAATTCTTTAATTCTTAATTTATTTGTTTATGTTAGCTCTCTATGCAGTGCTGATGCTCTAAGGCCAGAAAGGAGCATGGTCGGTTGGTTGTGTCCAAAGAGAGCTTTCAGTGGTCACTTTTCTCTTTCTTCCTTCACCTCGCTCACCTCTAAACCCTTCCCATTCCTTGAATAAGCCTCCTAAAAACCCGACAAAGTCCCTTTGGGCCCTAGCTCCAAGTGAAAAACCCCAAACCCACCATAAAACCTTATCCATACACCCTCACGCACTCATAAACCCCTCCTCACTTCCCCGTCATTGATCACCCCCACTGATCTAATGGCTCCCGTCATATACGATAAAGGTGACCCGCTCTACCACTCCCCACCATTAGATCATCTCTACCAAGATCTGACGGTCTTCGCTTTCATCATGCCGGCAACTTAATCGAGCATTAGCACGTAATGAGAGCGGTTTTTCTCTCTCATCTGCCGCAACATGTCAATCACTGAATGGAATCACTCGACCTCGGGATTTTACCACTTTACACCCAAAAGTGGTGTGATGGAAACCATTACCGCCCAATCAATCTGCCTTGCCCATTAAACATCCATGTAGCTTCGTAGCCCGTTGATCGTCTAATCAGCCCGCTGAATATACAACGGCTCCAACTCACCCCGATCTCACCTTGGTCAATAGCCTTCGCCGAGCCATCTCCATCATCCATTTCCCCGATCCAACGATCATTCTTTCCATTCACCCAAATCATCCACCTTCCCATGTATTCCATGTCCTCTAACATTTTGTTACCTAAAGAAGGAGACGACCAGATCCGCCATCATCAGTCACAGTCAGACCCCCAACCACCATATTTAACAGAAGGCATGGCCAAGGGAGAAAAGAACATAGCACGACTCCGTAACTAAATTTATCAGTCATGGACTCCACTGGTACGAGCACTCCAATAGCCTAAAAGGATAGCACAACACCTAAACAGATCGAGTTCACCCACTAAAGCAAGCAAACATGTTCAGAGACCTCATCAGGTAGTTAAATGCAATGGGTAGTCAATTATGACCCTTCCATACCTAAACGGCTAAGTGCCATAGTATTGTAAACTTATAAATACCCAGAAGAAAGATGTAATCCAGGTTGGTATCTAATGTAAGGCTCAACTTCTGGATACTGTAGACATTTTGTCACTTGCAGCATCTCATCTTCATTTTTAGCTAATACAAGCTTCTTTTGCTATTAACTTCTCACTGTCCATTTTCTTCTTATTCTAAGCTTGTGCCTGATATGTTGTATTCTTGAGCTCCTTGTCTTTAGCACTAGATAAGTGTCATCTTATCTCTATGTTAAAGTATTGATTTCATCAGTGAATAGGTTACTTAGGTTTCTTTCTATCTAATGCAGGAGAGTTGTCATCCTATCCTTGCATTAATAGATTAGATTTACAGGTTTCTTTACTGGTTGTAGCTAGCCATCACATGGTCTTGTGCATCTGCTGGTGTGGTCAGTATTCTCCATATTCACCTAACATCTAAAACTGTGAGCATTGGTGGTCTAAAACCTTGTAGTTTGAGGGTGTTCATGCATGTCTAGAGTGAAACAAAGTGAAAGTGGTTATCTGGCTTGAACCAAACCATCATTCCTTCCATTAAACCTGCAACAATAGTTGAATTTATACGTTATCTAGCATCTCTGAGCAACAACCTAGGAGAGTTTCTTGGAATCCTAACATAATTGGCGCTGTTGCTGGCAAGAGGAGATTGAAGCTCAACTTCCCTGGGAGAATGACACAGATCCAGCTTTGATGATAGACAAAGTCTGGACACGTTTTTGGTTGTAATCATCTATTTGGTGACTCCACTGGAGGCCGAACCTCTTGGTGACCCCACATTACAGTTTTGGCTTAGTTTGTGAGACATGCTTAGAGAAATCCTCAGAAATAACCAACTGACCCAGTGCCTGACCCTGAGAAGATTGTCAAGCGAAGCAAGATATCACGGAACGGAGCATTAGGATTAGGTAAGCCTAAACAATATTATGTATCTCTGCAAGAAAGGCTTGTAGATGAGCATGCACATGTTGAAAATATAAATCCTAGCACTACCAATGAATAAATACTCTCAGATATTCATAAAGCTCCTTATTCAATAAGTTCCCCTTTGGATCTTAGTCCAAAGGAAACCTCCCTTCTAGTCCATCATATTCCTTTAGCCATGTCAGTAATTTCTCAACTCCCTACCTTTCAGACTACTGGCACTTTTCCATCTACCCGAGTCATGGCAGGCCCACAAGCACCCACCAAAATGGAAAGAATCATAGCTGCTAGGTATGGACCCCTGGTCCTGCCTATTCCTTTGAATGTCATGCCTGCAGGAGAATATCAGAAGTACATGCCTAGGTTCACTGGGACAAAAGGAGTCAGAACAAAAGAACATCTTGAGTCCTTCTATAGCTATGCCTATAATCTAGATATTAGTGAAGATGATGTGTGGATGAGGGTATTTGTCCAAAGCCTAGATGGAGAGGCTAGAAAATGGTTCGAAGAGTTAACCCCTAGGTTTATAGCAAACATTAAGGCTTTAGATGATGTATTCCTAAAATAGTGGGGGGATAAGAAAGACCTGCTCTACTATCATACTGAGTTTGGGAACTTAAAGAGGGAAAATGGTGAGCTGCCATCTGATTTCAATAAGAGATTTAACTGCATGTACAACAAGATACCAGCTGAAGTGAAGCCTACCCCCACCTTTGCCAAACTCACCTATGCCAATGCCTTTGACTTTTTCTATTTACTATTCAGGGATAGAAGATGTGCTTCTTTGGCTAATATGCAAGATGAAGTCCTAGAAGTAGAATCAAACATCATGGCTACAGAAAAACTCAAAGGTAATGTTGATAGAAGAAGACAGAGGGGTGAGCACTCATCATCTTTAGAACCCAAGATTGATAAAATGGCCAAGATGATAGAGTCATTAGCCTCTAAAGTTTCCAAATTAAAGGTTAAGCAGCATTATGGGAAAGCAAGGGTTCCTAATACCTTTGCTCTTCCAAATCTAAATCCATATAGAAGAGTAAATGAGTAGTTGCAGATTTTGCAAAGAAACAAAGATGCCAATGAAGACCAAAGGGTGAAGACCCTATTTCAAAATACAGTCATGGAAGAAGAGCAGTTTGAAGAAGATGATGAGATCCATGGTATGGAAGACAAGGGCAGTGCCCCTTTTTCTAACCAAAGCCGCCTATGAGAAGTCATTATTCAATGGTCAGATCAACCAAGAACGGGATGGCGAAGCTATTCTACAAGCTACCGATCAACACCATTATGATATGAGATCTATAATGAATAATGTCAAAGAAGCTCCTACTCATAAAGCTGTTGTCCCTGCAGAACAACATGCTAATAGGCAGAAGTAGCTAGCAGTTGCTCCTATCATCCTCAAATTTCGAGCCATAGAGGTAAGAGGCCTTGAAAATTCCCCTTCTTCTTTCAGTTTTCAATCAAAAATTTAGAAGCCAAGAATACCAATGCCTTTGATTGAACCAGTGAAAAATGAGTCCTTCAAGAAATTTATCCTTGAAGATCTTGTGCCTAAAATCATCCAAGCTTCCACTGATTATGCAAATTTGCAAATTGACCAACCTACTGTTCTTCTCAGCCTAGTGAGAAAAAATTTCAACGTCAACTCCCCATCATCTTATGTTCCTATATTTGTTCAAGATAAAATCCCTCATAATTGCCCCCCTAGGCACTGGAGCCAACCATAATTCAATGCCCAAGGCTGACATGGATAATCTCAGTTTTTATATTACGAAGCCTACCCAATTAGCCTCCACACAGCTTCAAAAGGCAGTTTTCCATATCACAGAGGAAGAGGCCCACAGATTTGGGACACCTTCTTTGATGGGGCTTGTTCTAAGAAAGCTACAGGAGCAGGTGAAGTCTTTGTGTCCCCCACACAAGAATACAATGATTCACCATTTATATTAATTGTTCAGGCCACAAATGACACAGCCGAGTACACAGTAGCCCTTATTATTCAACAGGTGTACAAAAGCTTCCACAAAAAACATCCAAGGATGAGAGCATACAGAGAGGGGGTGAAATATAAACCATTTGTACTTGATAGGGTCAAATTCCCTAAAATTTTGAGGTAGGTGATCAAATCAACTGGCCTTTGCAAGTCTTTGATGAATTGGCTTATATGCACATTGACCAAGAGAAAGGTTCAATTCTCAGTATGGTGATTGTTTTCTCCAATGGGATGCAATGAAGGAAAGGCAGGGAGATCCTGGTAAATTCAATGCTCTATGGACGGGATCATTCGTCATCACTCAAGTCCAGGGGAATAATATTTTCATGACTGCAGAGTTTGGAAGGAGAAACAATTTTGATAGACCAATCAATGGGCAGGTTTTTGAAATTTTATTGTGTTTAAGGCTTTTTAGGCCTCAACATTGTAAATATGTCCTTTTTACAAGCTTTAGTGTAGGCTTAATTAGAATCCATGCCCAATGGAACACTAGGAATTATTACTGATATTGTTTTTGTATGTAAGGCAGTGGTCTGTAGTTCTTGAAACCTCACAAGGAGGCTTTCATCCCTAAAAGGAGCCAGTGTTAGCTTTGCTATGTAGCGTTGACGTTCTAAGGTCAGAAAGGAGCATGGTCTGTTGGTTGTGTTCGAAGAGAGCTCAGAGTGATCACTTTTCTCTTTCTTCCTTCACCTTGCTCACCTCTAAACCCTTCCCATTCCCTGAATAAGCCTCCTAAAAACCCGACAAAGTCCCTTTGGGCCCCAGATCCAAGCGCAAAACCCCAAACCCACCATAAAATCTTACCCATATGACCTCACGCGCTCATAAACCCCTCCTCACTTCCCTGCCATTGATCACCCCTGTTGATCTAATGGCTCTTGTCGCATCTGATAAAGGTGACCTGCTCTACCACTCCCCATCGTCAGATCATCTCCGCAAAGATCTGGCGGTCTTCGCTTTCATCACGCTGGCAACTTAATCAAGTGTTAGTGCGTGAGGAGAGCGGGTTTTCTCTCTCATCTGCCGCTATGTGTCGATCGTTGAATGGAATCGCTCGACCATGGGCTTTTACCACTTTACGCCCAAAAGTGGTGTGATGGAAACCATTACCACCCAACCAATCCGCCCTACGTGTTAAACATCCGTGTAGATCTGTAGCCAGATGACCGTTCGATTAGCCCACTGAAGATCCAACGGCTCCAACTGACCCCGATCTCACCTCGATCGATAGCCTCTGTCGAGTCGTCTCTGCCATCCATTTCCCCGATACGACGGTCATTCTTCCCATTCACCCAAATCATCCACCTGCCCATGCATTCCACGTCCTCTGACATTTTGTTGCCTGAAGAAGGAGATGACCAGCTTCGCCATCATCAGTCACAGTCAGACCCCCAACCACCATATTTAACAAAAAGCATGGCCAAGGGAGAAAAGAACATAACACGACTCTGTAACTTAATTTATCAGTCATGGACTCCATCGGTACGAGCACTCCAATAGCCTAAAAGGTCATCACAGCACCTAAACAGATCGGGTTCACCCACTAAAGCAAGCAAACACGTTCAGAGACCTCCTCATGCAGTTAAATGCGGTGGGTGGTCAATTATGACCCTTCCATACCTAAACAGCTAAGTGCCATAGTATTTGTAAACTTATAAATACCTAGAAGAAAGATGTAATCTGGGTTGGTATTTGATGTAAGGTTCAAATTCTGGAGACTGTAGACATTTTGTCACTTGCAGTGTCTGTAGACATTTTTTCATTTTCAGCTAATACAAGCTTCCTTTTTTGTTAACTGCTCACTGTCCATTTTCTTCTTATTCTAAGCTTATGCCTGATATGTTGTATTCTTGAGCTCCTGGTATTTAGCACTAGATAACTGTCATATTATCTCTGTGTTAAAGTATTGATTGCGTCACTGAATAAGTTGCTCAAGTTTCTTTCGATCTAATGCAGGAGAGCTATCATCCTATCCTTGCATTAATATATTAGATTTATAGGTTTCTTTACTGGCTGCAGCTGGCCATCACATGGTCTTGTGCATCTACTGGTGTGGTCAATATTCTCCATATTCACCTAACATCTAAAAATGTGAGCATTGGTGGTCTAAAGCCTTGTAGTCCGAGGGTGTTCATGCATGTCTGGAGTGAAACAAAGTGAAAGTGGTTATTTGGCTTGAACCAAACCATCATTCCTTCCATTAAACCTGCAACAATAGTTGAATTTATATGTTACTAGGCATCTCCGAGCTACAACCTAGGATAGTTTCTTGGAATCCTAATAGTTTACATGTGACTTTAATTCTTATTACATTGTAAAGCATTCCCCTTTGAGAAGAAGTGCCCCAATTGCCACTTTATACTCCTTTGCACCATCTAATCTATTATTATACAATGATATTTCTTCCACTGTTAGATCTCACGATTTTAACTGTCAAACCGATCTTGATTTGTGTAACCATTCAATTTGTTGATCTTTAAAATAATTATAACCCATGAACATATATCCATGGTAGGTTTCGACAAGGAAAGGGAACCAAGTTTTGCTTCCTCCCAACTTTTAAGTTTTCCTCTCCATCGTTGTTTTAGCTTATGATTTTCTCTTTGCAGAAGCTAATTTTTTTTGGTCTATTTTTATCCTACATCCTCCAGTATGCTTAAGAGGTTATGGGTAACAAATAACTTAATAAGTTTTTTGTTGGTAAGCTGATTCCAATGTTAAATCCCAAGATAACTCCTAATATGCTTTCCATGTGGTGAGATTTAGATGTACTCTTGTTAGGGGTCAAGATGATATGCAAAAAGCTCAACTACGCCATAGGATATACCAGGGTTTCTATATACTTTAGGCTTGAAACAACTAAACTCTTAAAACATTAGCAACTCCTATAGCTACATGCCACTCCAGCGTAGTCCTAAACTAGCATAGCCCATGTGTTTCCTCTTTCTAGCAACCCCCCCATCTATTAAACCTTTCAACAAATGACTTGGCATCCTCATTTAGTATGGAGTACCCTGATGTAGAGGAGCTCATTGATTTTTCTAATAGCTCTCCTAGATCCCCAATCTTCCGCCTGCAACCAAATTACTCCACCCATGAAAACATTAGACCAAGAAAACATCCCTCTTGTTCTACTATGTACCATCTGCAATTACTCTTGAGTTTCCTATGATTATGGATCCTCAACCTCCACACCCTTACTGTTGGACACCTAATCCTAAGTGGGTTAGTGTGGAAGCCGAATGGACAAAGCAGTCCAAGAGACCTTGGGATGTGAATCCCAACGGTCACCATATTGTACTATAAATGTATATCAAACTGTTAATAAAATTTCAATGCATGCTTTATCTTTCCTATTCTTTCTCGTTGTCCATGTCTATTTAACATGGTATCAGAGCCATGATGTGTGGCCTGTTTTCCCTGAGCAACTGATCTGAGTTGCCTTGAATAGTGCTGGCCTAGTCTTCTGTAACGCTCCATTAATTCTGCCATATTCCTGCGCTGTACCTGCGCTCTGCCATATTCCTATGCTGTACCTGCGCTCTGCCATATTCCATATATAACATTTGTGTATTCTACCTCGGTGATGTGACCTCCATCATTGTGAACATGGTGTGTGCAGCAGATTGAACGCTGTGGCTGCGTATTGAACGCTGGCATCTTTCCTCATTTTACCTACCACTCTCTGTCAGCACCAAATCTGCCACCCCTCTATTACGCTCTCGCTCTTTGACGTTACACATTCTGAGATATTGTTCCAGATTTGAGTTTTTGTTGTTGCTGCTCTCCATACACATTGAGTTTACCTTACCGCCTCGCTGCCAAGAGTCACATAACTCGCCCTCCGTCTTAAGTCTGGCATGCCTTGCTGCAATATTTTCAGAGCACCGGTGACCACTAACTAGAACCCAGCTGACGATTGGACTCTGCCTTGGTGAAGATAAATATATCTGGCTTGGTAGACATAATCTGACTGGAATTACAGCAGCAGTTTTCTCTGGCTATGGTTGAATTTAACGAAAGCGAAGATAGATGCAAATGTTAAAATCTATGCCAGTAAACCTGGATTTCCCTCTCTTTTATTTACACGCCACGCTAACTTATTGAAAAGAGTATGAAGAGCACCTAACATCGGTTATGGAAAAACGACATTAATAACTTTTTGCATAATTTGCATTGGGTTTCCTTGCAAGGTGAGGCATTCCTTCATTCGGGCTTCTCATTGTTATCATTCCAACTCTATTTTATTCATCGAAGCGGGAGCTTGACAAGCCAAAGCAAAAGTAGGTGGTTGCCACTTATTGGTCTCCCTCTCTGTAACAATTTACTGAAGAGCAAAATTGGTAGGTCTCCACTAAACCCTAACTCTACTTTGGTAGGATGGATGACTATTTTTTGGGTTGTCACCGGGGTTTACAAGATGAGAAGTCTCATTAACTAATAAACAATGCTTACCAAAGAAGAATCGATCATAGTATTACCAGGGTCTCCCATTGGATTGAAAAATTGGATACGTGTGACTTTTGCAATAACTCCTGATTCTTTGCATCAACTGTACTGGTAATTACTCTTGGGAGCATATCGAAGAAATGGATGGTTCCTGGTTGGCGGATTTGTTGGCTTGCGACATGTGATCCAAATGGTATTATGAGGAAATCTCAGATAAGTGAAGGCATTAAAAAGCTATTGAATATTGTTGTTGATCCATAGACAATTGCTCAGGCTGCAATTCCACAAATCATAAAGAAAACGCCGAAAGACTTTTATCAACAGACGCTGCAATTATTGAACCATGCAACTGATATATGCTATGATCGCGTTCAAAAACTTGATGTTTTTTATTGTCTAGCCAAACCTGAAGGTTCTATGTGTGTTGAAGGTAAAATTGTAAATATATCTGCTGCTGCTTCTGCATATGGTGCGTTCTCCTGCAATGAGTTCAATATCTGTGTTAATTCATTTGTGAAAGCATAGTGTATTGTGGTTTGTGCTGGTCAATAACATGTGTTGACTGCATATTCTATCAAAACCATATATACAAGTCAATATAAATTTTATGTGCTCCTAGCTCTGCGTTAACACATGTTTTGAAGATCATGACCTTTTTTGATGGTTGCGTGTTGGTATTGAATTATGTATTATGTGCGCCGCCTTGATTGAAAAGGATGATAGTGTTGATTGCGTGTGGATAGTTTGTGTGGGCGATGGGATGAATAAGGACATCCAAGAGGATATACATAGTTTGTTGTCTGCTAATGTTTTAATAGCCCATCGACAGACATCACCATCTAGCTAGTGAAGATGCCCGAAGTCATCATCAAACATGCAGATTGTCTGAGGGTCACAAGTCGTGTTGGGCCTATGGAGCTTGGATTATATGGTGGTCATAGCTAACATTTGTTTTGACGGGTTTTAAATTATAAGGTCATTTGACACGGTTTTGCATTTGCCAGAGGCAAGATTATTTGTCATTTAACACACGACATCCTACACTTTCAGATTTCATTTTGAAATGGTTTTTGTTTCATATCAAACCTCTTAGCTGTTTTTCCCTTCCACTCCGGCCTGTAGCAGTCCAACTATACATTTGGATTTTATATATACTGTGTATTGATTAAAATCTTGTGAGGGCATTGAAATACATTGGTCCCTTTATGTCAAGCACTGTGTACATCAATTGAAATAGCCTTGGAAGATTTTTTTGATTAAAGCGTTAAACAATCCTGGAAGAACATGAACAATGCTGTGTATAGACGGTTGTGGCCGGCGAATGGTGTGATTCATAGTCAAAATAAAAGGTCTCCATACGTTTAATTCCGGAAATGGATTTTTGAAGGAGAATTTGTATATTGCTCCTCCTGTTGTTCTTTAAGTTGAAATTTCGGGGCATTAGAATCAATTCCTTGATCAGCATTATGAAGTGAATTTGAAGCAATTTTGAAGACATTTTTGGCAGTCATTTTAGGAGCAGTTTCCTGTAGAGATTTTGGAGCAGTTTCGTATGATTTCCATAGCAGCAAGATGCTCTGAAGTTTGAAGTTGAGGAAAACGCTCATCTTCACATTTTTTTTGCATTGCTTGATGAGAAATGACCTCTGGAGAAAGTGAATGCAACATCCAGCTCAAGTCCTGCTCCATCAACCATTTTCGCGACATTGTTGCCACTTGACAAGCCCTTACAAGATCTTGTAGTAAGAGTATATATTTTTTTTGTTGTCTGTTGCCTCAGTTGTGTTTTTTAAGTGGCACACTGAAGAAAAATTGGCCAGACTTGAAGATGCATTAAAGTTATTGAATATCCTAATTCATTCCACTGTTGATGAGATGGTCAAAGTTAACCAAGAAACTCTCTTTGACATCCAAACCTCTCTGCAAACTGCACATGAGAATATTGATTTTTTGCAGCTTGAGACAAAGCTGCAGCAAGAAGAACTACAGCAATGGAGTCATCTTTATGAACCTATTTCTGTTCAGAAGATTGAAACAGACTCCCATAAACAGCAAGTTAATAATGTAGCAATTGTACATGCAGATGCAGAAACTCAGTCTGCACTTCCCAAGCCCATCATCATACCTTGGGAACAGCTTGTCCACAACAAGCACAGAACCGGTCTTGGATATGACAAGGACTTTTCCTTTCATATTCCAGACTATGCCAAGCCCATTCATTTTCAGAGTGTTGGATTCATTTATGACAGTTCACCTGCTCCTCATGACAGTTCAGCTTCAGCTGTTCCAGACTCT
>APFE030314822.1:27684-74225 GCA_000404065.3 Pinus taeda
TCGAATGGTGAGGGATTGAAGTATGAATGTATAGTTTGATATTAGTTTATTTGTTTTTGCAAGTTAGTGATTAGATTGCTCATGTCATTTTCAGTTACCTCCTATAGCCAGAGCGAGTCGAATGGTGAGGGATTGGAGTATGAATGCGTAGTTTGATCTTAGTTTCATTTTATGCAATTTAGATATCATATTACTCAATTTGTTTATGATTACCTCCTATAGCCAGAGCTAGTCAAATGGTGAGGGGTCAGAATATGAGTCGATGTAATATGATTTAGTTACTTTGCTTACAGTTTTTGAATTGCTTTGAGTTCAGTTTTCTTTTTATACAGCAACAAGGATACTGGGTTTCATAGTCACTAGCTCACTGTTTGGTTTAATTAGAAATTAGGTACATTTTTATTTTCTCTTAGTAATTGATTTCATCATTACAAGTTTGAAAACCTTTTTGAAAACTTTGAAGTTTGGAAATTATTTTAAAGGTCACCATTGCCTTGAACACTTATATCCATACTTGATTTTTAGAATTGCCATCTCACATTAGGGAATCAACAAGAAGATAAACCCAAAAACAAACCAAAATCAAAAACGACAAAGAAGTAAGAAATCGGTTATCTTGCATATATAGTGCACTTCACTTCAACAGTTTACGACTCCCGGATTGACAATTTATATAGCAATTTAGGACACACTAAATTGACCAAACAGGATCCAACGGAAAAATCAAGCTCCAATGCCCCCAGTACATGGTGTACTACATCACCTACTAGATCATCAGTAGATGTGTACATGGAACAAGGAGCCACGTAATTAACATGTGGCGGGGGCTGATATTGCTTACAAATAAGACTCATTTAGGGATGATGGTTGGTTGGGAGTTGATTTAGGACCAATGAATGTAAATTGATCAATGATCATAATGCTTCCTTCATGCGGGAAACACATCACTAGGAAAAGGGAAGAAACAAGATCTCCCATGACATAAACATAGTCTTGACCAAGGAGTAGATTAAAATCTAAAGGGCCTTGGACAACAATCATGTCTATATAGACAATCTTTCCTCCCAAAGTAATAGGTAACTTAGGAAGGATCCCTAATGATTGATTGGTTCGTATGCTAAAAGCTTACATATTCTAGGTGACAGGGACAAGCTGAGGAGAACCTAAAATTTTCCAAGTAGTTGAGGAAAGAATGCTAACATATGTGCCCTAATCTATGATTGTGCTAAGTACGGCCATATGGTAAGCATGTACGGTAATCTGGAAAAGCACATAAAACGGAAGGCGGTATCCTGCCAGTCGACTCCAATCAAAATAAGTGACCAAACTGCTTTGAGGGGGTGTCATAGGAACAGGAGAGGTACCCTCTTGCTCTATGTGAACATGACAACTTCTCTTATGCACCTCAAGAATAGGAGGATTTCCCTTGAGTTCATTCGAAACTAAAGAAACCAAAAGAACCTAAGTAGTACGAGGTTCACTCTCTACTAGAAAGGTACGATTAACTGAATGTGGAGCCAAGTCTACCGTTTTCTCAACCAATGGTTGGTCAATAATGGACTCGTGAGACTCACTTTCAGAGAGAGTGGGGTTGACCAAAGATGACTTTTGATCAATCACTGGATCAACTAGTGAAAAATCAGGGGAAAGCCTCTGCTAACCAAGCAGAAGATGAGGCTAGGAAACTGTAAGGTTTTCCAACTCTTTGGAAGCTTCATCCATAAGAGGACAAAGGTGAATGGGATGGTCACCTTCACAAAACTTACATGAAAATTTGACTTTTCCCTTTTTCCCATGAGCTTTACTGTTACTAGTTGAGGGTTTATCACCAACATGAACTCCAGAGGCTGATGATAATGGTCAATGTTAATCTATGTACCACACTTCTAAGACCTTGGGAATACCAAAGCAATTGTGAAGAAGGTGGTCACCCTTACATAACATGAAAGGGAATTTTACTTTCCGGGGCTAATTGGAAGATTTTTATACATCAGTTTCATCTATAGCAATGGCTGCTTGGTTGCCCCCTTGCTTATTTTGCTTCTTCTTCTTCATCCTATTCTTCTTCTTCTTAGATTCCTGGTTGTTAGAATCCAGAATTTCACTAGGTGAAGAGGAAGAACGGGGTGAAGAAATAGGTGAAGAAGGTGAGGGGTCAACTTAAGGATCAACATGCGATTGATGTTGTTTAGGTAGAGGAGAACTCATTTGAAAAGTAGTTTGGACACTAGAAATCACCGAAGCCTAAAACAACCAAACTGGCAGACCAATGGTCAATCTAGGAAGGTAGAACGTTGCCATATAGAGAGCACCAACATTTCCAAAAGAAGGAAAAGGACTAGGATTCCCATCATAGGGGTTTCCTTGACTGGTAGACTCAGGAAATGTTTCCATTGGCATCAACCTAAGATCTACTAAGGAGTATTTCCACAAGAAGGATTTTGTTTCGCAGTCAAATAATTTTAGAAATTAACAACAAATATTTAAAAAAGGGTGTACTATGCAAGAGGGTTTACCAAGTATCCATGAACTATAATATACACCTTAGCCGAAACGAAGGACTTAATGTACGACAGCCTATCTCCCATAATGTTGTGTTCAGTGTATGACGTTTACAAGGCTGCTAACTCGGTTACATGTGGCTAAAGGATAGCAACCTAGTGGGGTATCCCAATATATACTCGATGGTACGAGGGGCAAAAGTCTATGTTAGCGATGTCTAATGCATAACTGTTCAGTGAGATAATTCCCATATACTTTCCATACTGAAGTGCCTCCTATATACCCGAAAGTACTGGAGAACCTTCGATGTACTTCTATACTGGAACGAGATTTCACCCTCGGATACAATGCAGACAGTTAACTATAGCTTCTATGTTTAAATATGTTGGAACACACCTCTAGCCTAGACCTGTAGATATTTGCGTTATGTTACAAATGCTCCTTAGGTTAATTGAGGTAAATTTTAAGTCTATCTTGAATTAGGTTTCAATTTTATGGCTCACCGATGTCCCCTGAATTCCTATGATGCAACTAAATGACAAAAGTGAAATATTTTCATTCGATGAAGGTTAAACTAATCAGGGAAGAGAGACAACCAAACAAATGCATCAAAACATAACTCCCTAAATTTTCCAATGCAAGATGTAAAAATTAAAACTACTCTTTCACTTGCACTAACAAATGCAATCCCAAAATGCAATCCTATGAGAAACAAAAATCACTTTTCTTTCACTAAGATGCACTAGTCTTTTTGTTTTTTCCTTTCACTTTGATTCAAAATGAAAACTAATTCATAAAAAAAGGGAAAATGGATGTCAAAACAACTAAAATGAAAATTTCATTCGCTTTTGTTTTCGAATACAAATCATTTCAAAAATACTTAAATGAAGAAATCCTTTCACTTTTCTTTTCGAAACAATGAAAACAAAACATGCAGTTACTTTCAGTTTCACCAAAGCAAACAATTGTAATCTATGTTTGACAATGGAGTAAAAGAAATTTTCAAAGTACCAAAATGATTCAACACTAATGAAAATAACATTACAAACATGAACCGAAAACAACTTGCAAATGGTTTTCTGACCATAGTGAAACTCCTAAACAGAGGCAATCAATCTCACAGGGACATGTTGGGTTGTGTTATTCTTTCCACGACTAGCCCACATAGTGAACCGGGGGGTTAGAGGGGGGGCTGAGCCCCCCCTTTGTTGCACTGATTGCGCAACGAGGGGGTTTGAGGGAGGCAAGTAGCCCCCCTCTACGAGGTCTAAGGCAGCGCACCAGGAAAAAAAAATTGAACATTATATTAGGTTGGGCGGACCTACCTATGGTTTTGTGCATGATTTTCGCACATGGTTTTGGATGCGATGGTTTTCTATCCATGGTTTTGGACGCGATGGTTTTTAGTCCATGGTATTGGATGCTTCGGCATGTATAAATATGTATTGTAACATTGAAAGGAACATAATGAAAAATCACGCTGGTAGTCCCGGTTTTGGGATCCAGGGGAAAATCTCTATGTATATGTGTTTTATGTGTTATGCTCCCACATTATTTATTCTCTGTGTTTTAGAATTCGTATGCAAGTAATTTCTATACGGGGTTAAAACCTACTTTTTCTATCAACGTTGTTTTGGCTTCAAGGGGACGCCTTTGTTGTTGAGGGGTTTCGCTCAGGCCTATGGTAGACCCCATTTAGTGGGAGATCTACGGGATCTGTTGGACACCTAATCCTAAAGGGTTAGCGTGGAAGCCGAATGGACAAAGCAGTCCAAGAGACCTTGGGATCTGAATCCCAACGGTCACCAAATGTACAATAAATGTATATCAAATTGTTAATAAAAATGTACTGCATGATTTATCTTTCTTATTTGTTTCTCGTTCACCATGTCTGTTTAACATGGTATCAGAGCCATGATAAGTGGCCTGTTTTCCCTGAGCAACTGATCTGAGTCGCCTTGAATAGTGCTAGCCCAGTCTTCATTACCTGAAGAACGCCTGCCTGCCTGCCTGAAGCTGCATACCTAATTTCTGAAAGAAATGCACAGGTCCCAGAAATAGTGGTAACTCCTGCCTGAGAGCTGCTCAGTCTCTGACATCTCTGACCTTGAAATAGCTGAAGACTGCAGCTGCCTGAAGACTGCCGCTGCCTAAAGACTGCCGCTGTCTGCATTTGAAACGCCTGGAATTTCAAGACATTGAAACGCCTTGAAGTGGTAACGTATGGCTGTTATGAAGTTTTTTTCCCGCTGCCTGTATTAAATATTTGGTTCGCTGCTTGAATTGAATATCTGGAACCTGCGTGGGGTAGCGTTCATGGGAACCTGCCTACTGCCTGTATTAAACATATGGTCTCACACTATTTAGATACCGTGGCCTATAGTCGATAAACTGAGTAGTTCGATCCTGTGTGAGTAGTTCGATCCTGCGTGGAGTTCGAATGACCCTGGCGTGGAGTTCGAATGACCCTGGAGTTCGGGTTCGTTTCCCGGCTGGTGCATAACAAAGAAATTTGTTTCGCCTGACATCTGTGTTGCTGTTGTCTTCTGGATGAGTGTTGCTGCGATCCAACTGTGATATGTGACTGGATACTTGTCACAGTGTGCGTGCGGATTGAGACTATCTAGCAGAATTTTAAATGATATATATGATGATTTTAAGCTGAGATATATATATGGTGAGCAGAATTTTAATGATTTTTTCTCCATAGCAAAATCATTTTTTTAAAAAGTAGCGGAAGTATTGGAGGTGCCACATTCAGCTTCACCGACTGTCTGCCATAATATCTCGTACCATTACCAGGAAAAGCTAGCATTTAGCCACATGAGATACCACACATTCAGTGAGCATTGAAACAATTTGGCATTCAAATAAATTCTTGAGTGAGCTAGATATCATGCAGCTTATCCAGAAATCGATTCACAAAATTTTGGTGTAAGTAGGATTTTCGAATAACTCTCTTGTTTTGAATATGGTGAGCTTATACCCTTTTTAGTGGGAAATGCGACAACAACTACTGGAACCTTTCCGAAATTCATATACTAGTGGGAAATGCGAAATGCAACAACAACTACTTGAACCTTTCCGAAATTTATAAGAGCTCATTCAAGCATTTCCATTGATTGCGCTAGCATCATTTTTGTCTGTGTACATTCTCTTCGACTGCTCTAACACTTGCACAGTGTTTAGTCTCAAATTTGGAATTGCACATAGTTTAGCTCCCCAATGTAAATTGTTTACACTGTTGCATTTGCAACTACTATGTTAAAGGTGATCATTGTTATAGCGGCGACCTGCATCCATTATTACCAAAATCTTCGATAGAGCCGTCCAGTTTGAAGATAACGAGAAACTACTATATGTGTTAATTGGTAGTAGCTCACCAAGGTGAAGATTGTGACAGGGACACCACCAACATCTTTCACGATATCCTGAGCCACGTGGATGTTGAGCTAGTGTGAACCAATCCTGTGTGAAGTCCGAGTGTAGTTCTACGTAATTCGACCAAGCGTGTAGTAAGGAGCAAGTGGAGCTATACATTATACATGTTAATCATTCTTGTCAATATATTACAAAAGATTTTGTGTCGAGTAAAATCTTTTAGCACCAAAAAAAAAATAAAATTGGATTGTAAATTTTTGGTGCTTTTAGTTCGAGTCAGTGTTACCATCATTTTTTTCTTTGATATTGAAATCAAGTTTCGCTTGCTCTCAAGCATTACAAAAGAGGTCCAAATTTACAATTTGCCGAACGTTCTATACAGAAGATAGAGTGGGGTATCAATTGTCGATTGCCCCTATGCATTAGAATCTTGAGCATACTACATGTGAAGTGTTTAACATGGTACTTATTGTTTGTTGGCATACAATAGAGGAATTTATTTGACAACCGAACATAAAGGAGAATCAATTTTCAAGATTTCCCTCTTATCATCGGGCACTTTTAATTTTGAAGAATATTGCAATTTGCCTTGAGTTGTTTAAATAATGACAAAAATTCATCGATTATTGGAGTTATTGAGAACTCTAATCGTATCAACGGCTCACAACACAGTGCAAATAAGGAAAGACACTCTCTATGACATTCAGACATGCCTGCATAATGTACAGGAAAATATTGAGTTTTTGCAGCTTGAGACAAAGCTACAGCAAGAAGAACTATAGCAATGGAGTCATCTTTCTGAACCTGTTTCTGTTCAGAAGATTGAAACAGACTCCCATAAACAGCAAGTCAATAATATTCCTGTTCATTCAAATAAAGCAGCAGTTGTACATGCAGATGCAGAACCTCAGTCTGCACTTCCCAAGCCCATCATCAGACCTTGGGAACAGCTTGTCCACAACAAGCACAGAACTGGTCTTGGATATGACAAGGACTTGTCCTTTCATATTCCAGACTACTCAAAACCCATTGAGTTTCAAAGTGCTGGTTTCATTAATGACAGTTCACCTGCTCCTCATGACAGTTCAACTTCAGCTGTTCCAGACTCTGCTCCTCTTCCACAGCAGCAACAACAACAACAGATTGTGAAGTGCCAACACTGTGATCAAGTTGGCCATTTGAAAGATCACTGTTTTGATCTTCATCCATGTAAGCACTGTCATAAAACCACCCATTCTTCAAACAGATGCTTCAACAACAAACGACCTGCAAGAACAAAGATTCATCTAGGATGGATCGCTTCTTGGCAATGGGCATCAACAGCCAAGAAGATATTTCAAACACATGTCAGAACTTGTTCCAGAATATTGAAAAGTCTTGCAGTTGAGTTTTCTCCATCTTCTCACCTTGTATCTGACAGGGGGGGAAATGATGGTCATCTACAAGCTTCAAAGCCACATCAAGCGAGCCTGAGCCACAACTTGTCACACCAGTTTCAGAGTTGTAGCCAGAGACAAAGATGCCTGAACATGCCTTCAGTTGGCGATGTGGGACACTTCCTCTAGCAGAAGACTTACAGCTTCTTGCCAGTTTGGAAGAGTTCCGGAGACAAAATTGAGGACACTTCCTCTAGCAAAAGACTTACAGCTTCTTGCCAGTTTGGAAGAGTTCCGGAGAACAAAATTGAGGACACTTCCTCTAGCAGAAGACTTACAGCTTCTTGCCAGTTTGGAAGAGTTCCGGAGAACAAAATTGAGGACACTTCCTCTAGCAGAAGACTTACAGCTTCTTGCCAGTTTTGGAAGAGTTCCAGGAATTGTATAAGCATTCCAGAGTTGTTGGTCATCCTTAAACCATCACAGGTTGAGACTTCCCTTTTACAGGTTGAAGTTTACCTTTTATGCGGGGTGAGGCCTCCCTTTTATGGTTGAAGGATTCCCTCTTTAAAACAATAGGATCACTTCCTCTAGCAGAAGACTTACAAATTCTTGCGAATTTTGGAAGAGTTCCGTGAACTGCACTAAGCGTTCCAATGTTGGTGGCTATCCTTAAACCACCGCCCTTTTTTACCAACATTTCATAGAGCACATTCAGCCTAGTGCTGCCATGCATTATTGCACATTTTGTATTACAGCTCTTTTCTTGGACTCATACATAACCCTTCGGATTAAGGGGGGGAATGTTGGACACCTAATCCTAAGTGGGTTAGTGTGGAAGCCGAATGGACAAAGCAGTCCAAGAGACCTTGGGATGTGAATCCCAACGGTCACCATATTGTACTATAAATGTATATCAAACTGTTAATAAAATTGCAATGCATGCTTTATCTTTCCTATTCTTTCTCGTTGTCCATGTTTGTTTAACACTTACTACCTTACCATAGATTCCCCCCATAATGATGATACTTTCTTAGAATACCAGAGGGTTGGACAGGGCTTGCTAATTTTTCCCTCTTCTACCTCATAAAAAATCATAATCCTGACATCATATTAATCCAGAAGAGCTTGATCAATGATGGCATAGCCAAACTAGCCATACACTACAAACTAAAGGACTAGTCTTTCATGACTTTGGATGCAAAAGGACACTCAGTAAAACTACTAATATGGTGCAGTCCAAACTTTAGGGCCCTGGTCTCTACCTCTTAGAAATCCACTATTATGATCACACTATTACCCTTGGAACTTGGAACACTTTTTTTGTACTTAATATATATGGGCCTTACATTGATTAGATCTCCTTCTAGAATGATCTCATAGATTATAATTCCTACTCCACCCCTTATACCATCCTTGGTGGAGATATTAATCTCACCCTATCCCTGAGGGATATATACGTTACCAACCCTAGACCAAACCCCTTCAATGGATTTTTCTCTAATTTGTTTACTTCACCTCATAATATTGTATCCCTAAAGGTCTCCCCTACCTCAAAAAATTTACGTGCAAATGAGGATGCCATATCCAAAAGGATCGATAGTTTCCTTATTTCAATGATTTTCTCAACCCTTTGACTATCTCACAATGGATTGTCTAATCATCTCTCCATTTTTCTTAGATCATTTTTCAATTAAATAAACATTCACACCCAATTTGTTTCAACCACTCTTGGCCACCACAAAATGTATATGTTGTACTATTGAGGAGGTAGTGAAAAATACCAAAATAGTTTGTCTTTAGTGTCAATGCAATTCAAAATGTTTCTTTACAATTTCAGATATGGGGACCTCAGAGGAAACAATGGAGATGGTGAACATCATCAACTACATTGCACTAGAGTTTCCCATCAAAGTTGCAGATTTTACACCAAATGTTATGAATAATTGGGAGCTAATGTCTAGCTCATTTTCATCTAATACATGGTGATGTCTGAAATTTGTGAGTTTGTGATGCAAATTTAGGTTTGGAAAGATAGCCATTATATTGTTCATGAATTAATATTATTTAATTTAGCTTATTTGATGTCATCTACTACCTGTATGTTTTCAAAATCTATCAAATATTTTCTATTGGAACTTGAAACACTATATTTGAATATTAAGAGGCAATATATGTTGTAAAGGTTATAGAATATATTATTTTGGCAAAATGTATGTGATTTATCTTTATCTTCTAGCTTTGAATGGCATTTTGTTCACTAATTTTTATCTTCAATGATGTTTTATATGGTGCTATTCTTCTCGAATTTAGGCCTTACGACATTTCCACTCCAATATCTAGTGAAATTTATCATTTGATTTATGAAAATACCCAATATTGCAAGAAAAATGTTGCAACTTCCATGGAAACCAACATTAATAACTCAAGGTTCATACCAATTTAAGAGGTGACAATGTTGTATGCACATTAAAGTAAGCTCTACTCAAGTTGCTTTGAGGCAATTGACCAAATCAAGGTATACAAAGATTGTTCTATCAATTGAATATAAATTTTCAAGAATGAAAAGATATTTCATACAAGGAAGTTATAATCTACTTGTAGGAGCGGAAATATTAATCTAATTGCAGAAATGGAAATGTTACTCTACTTTGAAAAAATGGAAATGCTAGTCTACGTGCAAAAATGTAAATACTAATCTACTTGCAGAAATGTAATTTCCACTCAATTTGCAGAATGTGAAAATTAATCTACTTGCAAAATGTAAACATTAATCTACTTGCATAAATGTAAAGGCTACTCTACTTGAAAAATATAAATGTTACATCAAAGGAAAGGATAGTCTATGCATAAGAAATAACAATGTTTGAAATGGAGATCCTAGCTTAAAAAGCATAAAACAAAGAAGGAAAACCTAATCTAACTTGCATAAAGTAAAGAGAATGGAATCAAACTTCAATAACTGAATTCAAAAGACATTATGTCCTAGTAACGAAGTTCATTAAGTGCTTCATAACATAGTCATGCAAATCATCAATGTACCATTCAATTCATGAACTTGTTTACTAACCCTAATTGCATAGATGAATTGTAGTGGTGAAGAGGCAAGTCCAAAGTGGTCTCTAATCTTCCTAAATCATGGTTTCAAAGCATAAGGGACATTATTAAGGGCTAGGAGGCAAAAATAAAGCTTTAAGGAAAATTTTGGTCAATTTTGGAGAGCTTCTACGTGGTGCTATAGGATTGCCCTGTTTTGCTATAGGCTTGAATCCGTGAGAATTATGAGGCCTAAAAAGGTGATATGAAGGTGATGAAGGGTAGTGGAAGGTGGAAGAAGTTTTTATGAGGTCCTTTCCAATCTTAGTACCCATTTGGGGCCCATCTTGCACAATGATAAATGCACACTGTGGCCTTCAACAATTAGAAATTAACTCTCGCTAAACAATGTTTTTCAATAAATTGTTGAGGAAGGAAGGAGCCAATGGTATGATGACAAGTGGGGGTGATAGTGTTATATCCTAAAATCCAATAGTAGGACCTGCACACCACATAAATTATTCAATTATGCAAAACATCTAGAGCATGCTAACAATATCAATTGCAGAAAATTAAACTAAAAGAAAGGATGAGTTGGATTTTATTCAAGATCTTCCTACATAAAAATTAAAAGCATCATTTTATGCTTGCCAAAAAAAGTATCACAACCACACTTACCAAGATGGATGATTAGTAACTCTGCATAAGAAATTTTTCCATATAAATAAAACTTGCAAAAAAGAAATATTACTAATCCTATGTACATGAAAGGAAGATGCAAAATAAATTATATAAATGAGAGAGACTAGAGTGCCTGGGTTGGGCCCTAACCCAAGGGAAAAAACACTCAGATTTAAAGAATCCATAGACTTCTCATTGATCTCAAAACATTCACAAGTACATGGAATGAAAATGACAAATAAAACCTCTTAGACTTAGCTGCCACTATTCTTCTCTATAAGTTCGAATCTTGTTGACCCCTTGAGCTTATTTATTTATACAAAAATATTTAACAGGAAGCCTCCTTGCAAGGAGGGATTCTTCCCTCTGAAATCCCTAAAAATGTGGATCTAGCTCCCTAAGATCCTCACAATCTTTGAGTGCATCAAATGTTAGTAGATCCTTAAACTATGGGTGAGTAAATACAGGGAGAAAATGGAGTTGTAGGTGAGCAAATGCAGGGGACAAGGCTTCTACATATTATCCAACTATCTCCAACATCCTTTTGTACAGCAAATGCACCCTTTTCATACACATTAATCATGTTAGGCCACAATATATGATAAATATCCTTTAATCTTCCTAATAAACACATTATAATAAAAAAATTGTTATCAAATGTGAGGATATAGGTAAATATATGTTGAAGGATGGCCGTATGGGCCTTGTTATATACCTATTAGTGAGGCCGATCATCACCCCCTACTGAAGGTGTTTCTCATGCTCTTAGCAACCTAACCACCCAACTCCATCTCATGCTTAGCTCTGGTGGCAGCCCTAAAATCCCACGGTATCTTTGATGGAGTGCCCTGTTGAGGGTGGAACCCTATATTTTTCTTTATCTATACCCATTCTTGTTGATCTTCTATCCACCATTTTCTTTCTAATAGCCTTAGCAAAAAAGGAGGGTCGAACTTAAGCCCAATATAGTTGGCCTCCAGCCTTTGAACTATCTTCTAGTATAGGGGTGTCTTCTCCAATACATTTATCAACCTCTCTGGAGAGTGTAACTCTCTGATTTGTAAGCTATGTGTGTTATCACCAAAAAATGATCACCTAGCCATTTCTAACTAGGTGGATCAAAATACACCATGTAGATTTAATTTTAGCATACTAAAATCACTTTCACTGTGGAAAATAATTTAATAAACCACTTTTATTAAATTATTTTCTGATTTAAATAAAAAAATCCCATGAGAATAATTAGATAAATCATTATTTATTTAATCTTATCTAGGAATAATTATTAAATCATTATTTAAATAGTTATTCATTGTCACATTTGACTAAATCCATTAGGAATATTTAAATAAATCAATATTTATTTAATTTTTCGTATTTACGTTATTAGAATAATTATTAAATCACTATTTACCCCGATCAGGGTGTGATCCGATGGTTGGGAAGTCGAATAGAGGATTAATGGATAGTACCCCCCGAGTACAGTAACACTACCCCCAAACACTCGAGGTGTTGGGTGTGGTGGCCCCTTGCATTATGGCATGCAATAGATATTGGAAATGTGGCAACAGGAGTTATGATACTGTTGGCCTTAACAACAGTGAAGGGAGGGGGTTGGGTGTTGTTGTTCAGATCACTCATGTATGGGTAGACTGGTGCAATGGATAGGTTCTGCGACACCATCCACAACAACACGTTTATCAAATGTCTATGGAAGCTAATGGGTATGTACTTAGATATCTCTCAGCCGTCGTAATGTTGACATGTTCTAGTTTTCGTTTGAGGGAGAGGGGAAGTATTATGGGTGAGAATTGAGAATTATCACTAGAGGGTCTGGGGGCATAGGCTAGTGGAATTTTCCTAGTCTTGTGTCTATCTCTCGCACCTGCTTCGTATTTTATTCATTTCTCTCTACTTTGAAGTTCTTCTTTCCCTCATGGGAATTATGGTGATATTGGACAGAGGGACGAGTGGTGCAACTCATAGGGGTCTGACTAGTATAGGTAGAGAGACATGCTCAGGGGGTAGAGTATGCCAGTTCACCTGCATTTTGGGTGATAGCCATTGCTTTAGATGCATGCATAGCCACAGGGAGATAGGTAGAAACCTCGGCATGAGGGAGAAGGTCAAAAATTATGGACATGAAGTCTGGCAAGGGAGTGATGATGTCTATGATAAGCAGATAGGTGATGGCAGCATCATGGGGCTTAGGGATGAGTGGATGACTAAGTTGGGTTCTCTCTTTGAATCTTGGGCATAGGGGAAAGGGTATGCTTGTCTTCATTGACTGAGTGATGGAAAGTGGCAACGCTCACCAACCTGTAACTAGGGAGCGGAAGCTAACCTTTTTGAGGTTGAGAGGAGGTGTTTGAGATGAAGGGTAACCACTGGGGCTGGTAGTGGGTTGCCCCCCTCCAGATAATTGACCTATGACGCTGAAGGGCCTAACACTGCAATCGATGGGGGAGGGGAGGAAAAAGGCAGGTTGGTGAGCTGTAATATTACCACCTATGAGGAAGGCTATTATTATATTACGTTAAATTGTCACTGTTAATGACTTGTTGCAATGAACATGGTTGGTACAGTGAAGCCATGGCCCATCCTGTGAAAATATGTGGCCATGGAAGGCAGGACCAAATGAAAAGGAGGGACATGGACCCAAGCACGTCTGAGGTCTACAGAGGTAGACCATCAATGGAAAGATTAGTCAATGAGGTGATCAAGGTGAAGGCACAAATGAGGGAATTCAAAAAATACTAGAGGAATGGGAAGAAGGAGTTAAACAAGAGAGAGAGACAGACACCAAAATGGAGGATTGGAGAACCCTTGTCCTGGACCCTGGAAACACAAGGGGCAGAATCAATCAACTCAAGTAGACCCTATACCTATACTGGTTGATGAAAAGCCTACTGGGTAAGGCTATGGAGCAACTTTAGGTGGGCATGGTTGTCATTGTCCAAGGCATGCCAAATTATAAATAGGAATTAAAGAAGGTGCAGTTTCAATTGCAAATGCAGGATATTAGACTTGGCAAAATTGAGAGGCACCTGCCTTGTATCTTGGAACAGACCGATTTGCTGGGAACAAATGCCAAAGAGCCAACACCTTTGGAATATTCTACTAAACAACATGACTAGAAAATATCTTTTGTTGGTTTTGTTTATATATGCGGATAGCTTTTACATTTCCTTATGAAAATATATATGTAGGTATATATCTAGAGTATGGACATGAATATGAGACTTATATAGCTTGGATAGAAAGACTGAAACTCTTTTGTTACTGGATGGCATACAATGCAGTTAGGTAGCCAACATACTTGGTTTCCCATTGGGCAAGTTGAGGCCACCAAGCCAATCTATGTGGTGTAAATTTTCTTTATAAACTAATGAAAAGGAGGAGTTACCAAGATTAAAAAAACAAAATTTATTAAATCACTATTTAATAATTATTTTGATTTCACACCAATCTTAATTCTCATGAAATAATTAATAAATCATTTTATTTGTTAATTATTTCGAAATAAAGATATTTAACCATTTTAAATATATTTTCCCTCTCCAATAAATATAATAAAGTATTCCAATCAATTAGATCCAAATTTGGTTAATATTATTTTATTATTCTCCATTTTCAAGATTAAATTCTTACTTTGTTATAAATAGGAGGGTTTTTCATTCATTCTTCACCATGATCATAATCATCGTCACCATTATCATCTTTTTTCTTTGAGCTCCCATTTTGAGTTCTCCACATTTTGTTTGGGTTTTTCACATATTGAGAGAAAGAATCATTTTTTAAAGCATAATGGACATCAAAGGACCCATCCCACAGAGGAGGACTTGCAAATCCATCTGTATATCTCCTTCAACAAGTGCTATTAATAAAAGATTTATCCATTTGAAGTCTTTCCAATAGGATTATTCATTGGATATTTTATATTGTTGCTTTCTATTCTAGATCATCTCTACTTTTATTGCAGGTTTCTATTTTTGTCGTAGATCTAAATTTCTAGTAGTCATCAACTTGTTATTAGGGTCACTCATCATCGAGTGACTTAAGTGAAGCATTTTTGGAACACATTCCAATAAATTTCACACTAACAAATGGTGACTCCACCGGGTCTTTAGTTACACATTTTTCGTCCAACAAATGGAAACTCCATTGGTGTAATAACTGCATTCTTGGGTGACTGAAGTTTCAGAAAATTTTAGGTTTTTTTACAACTATTTTTAGCTTCTCAATTTCTATTTATAGTATTAAAACCTATTTTGTCAAATTTTCAGATTTTGGTGGTTTTTCTGGTCTTTTCCGTAGGTCATAGGAAATAGCCAAGCAGGAGATGACAAAATCTATGTGAGATCTGTTGAATGAGATTCTCGAGAGAAGAACACACTTTTCAGCCCCATAAGTGAGTTGTAGAGTGCACTTTTTGGCCAAAAATTTGTGTTTTCCTCAGTTTCAGATTAGTACCTACGTTCTGGAACTTTTCTGGAAAAATTTCAAAATGTTTACAAAATTGCTGGGAGTGTTGTCTGTAGCACTGGATTGGGTATTTTATTCCCATTTTCAGTCTCCCTTAGGCCTGGATCCACTTGATTTGTCTATTTGAGGAAGGAAAAATCCCCAAGGGCTTAGAGTACACCTCCACATTGTTAGGAAGAGATTTGCTGAGTGAGGAGTCTAGGGTTTTACCATTTTCAGCCATTTATTTTTAGATATGATCGATTACTTTTCAGATCTTTTGGATAGGTTTCTTTTAAATTTTCTCCATTTAGAGTTTGGGTTTGCATTTCTCACCTTAGTATCCCCTTGAGCATCCTAGGTCTTAGAGCTTCACACCTATCCTTTGCAACATTTTCCACCTTTGATTTTTGTTGTTTTTTTACACCATTTACAACAGATTAGAGCCTTTAGATCCTAGTCCCTTGACATTAGATATTTTGGTCTCTTTATGTATCTTTGAGTAGCTTGTTCCCTCTCTTGCTTAGTTGCTTAGTAGCCCTTGTGGGTGGGGTTTAGTGTGCTTCATTGGTTGTTTATTTTTCTGTCATTTTCAGATTTATTTACAATATTTCAATATTTTACTTTCAATAACACATGTCATCATGAAACATGCTTAATTAATTCATCCACTTGACAGATTATTTTCACACACTCATACCTAAGGTGAATGTGAGCTTGGTTAAAAATTCCAAGCCAACACTTGAAACACTACACCTTAATAAATAGACACACATAGATTAAGCCTACATGGGCATTAGGGAAAAAAAATATTTGTAGTGTAGGTGTAGGGTCGGTGGGATAGGCTTCCAATAACACCCATTGGTCGCTTTCAGTGAGACATAGAAGTTGACATATTAGGGAGATTAAAATCCTTCACCATCCAATGGTCAAACTTAGAATGCATCAAAAACTCGATTCAGAGGGGGTTAGGTAGGTAATCATGTGAGCAATTTTTCTTGGGGCTACCCAACTCGTGGCAGGGAATCCCATGCGGTGGATGACTACCAAGAAGCTTAAGATTCAACCACCCCTGTGGGACGAAGGTAACCATAGTGACCAATCTTAGGAAAACACCATATAGGACTGGTTGTGGGAAGCAGTTTCTTCTCTACCCAACTTTTCTCTGGACAACTCTTCTTGTGAGGATCATAATCCGTCAAGTAAGAAGTTCTTTAGAAGGCCATCTAAAACAATAGATCTAGGATTGTTTGAGGATTTAGATCACCTATAGATTAGAGGTATTTTTCTTTGATAGGATGTGTTTTCTTTTATTAGAGTAACATCATTAAAATAGTTAGTTTACACTTGGCACCCTTGCACTAGGTGTTTGTTTGTTTTTTGTCGCTCTTTTATTCCTATCATCACCCTTTAGTTCTTATATCATTATTGTCTAGACATCATTGTGCCCCCTAAGAATTTGTCGTCTTGAATTCGAGGTCTTCACCCTCAATTCCCGCTAGGACATATTACTCCTCCTCGTCGAGTTAGAGTACATCCTCCCAGTCCTCCATCAATTCGTCATTCTATTTCTAATTCTGATTTGGTGGATTCTTCCAATTCATCCTTGGATTCCATGTCTTCTCAACCCCATATCGCCACCATGTTATGCACCAATATGGGTGCGGGAACCTAGGGTGTTAACCCAGGTGCTAACTAAGGTACCCCCACTAGCGGTACCCCATTTGGTGTGGTCACTCCTAGTCCCTTTCTTCATTTTATGGTTGGTTTAAGTCTCCCATATTTTATCCAGCTTATCAATGATCCTCTTCTCCATGATCCCACATGGCCAACTATGCCTACTAAACTCCCTTCAGACATCCCAAAGTTTGAAGTTAATCCTGGAGAATATCCAACTAATCATGTTCGCTCCTTCCACATGTGGTGTTCATAAAATTCCATTACTGAAGACTCCATCCACCTTCGTTTGTTCCAATGCATGCTCACGGTTGTTGTTGCTAAGTGGTATTTCGACCAACCCAGAGAAACCCATTCCACTTTAATGACTCTTGCCACAAATTTTCTGTCATATTTCCAGTTACCTCTCCATTATGATACCAGTACCGAACTTTTGACTTCTTTCCATCAAAATTCTACCACTCGCCTTTCCAACCATGTTCAAGAATGGCTCAGAAGGAGGAGCATCTGTAGAGCTCCTCACTTTGAAGACTGAGTCTACATGGATTAGTTCCTTAGATATTTGTTTGCACCCATTATTAAATATGTCGCATGACACATCCCCTAGTCTAAGGAAGAGGCACTCCAAATAGCTTTAAAATTTGATCTGATCTATGCCTAGTGAGGTTATGTTTACACTATCATCCCCTATCTACCTTGGCCTGGTACTGCTAATGCATAGGGGGGAATCTCATGTCGCGGATCACATAGTTGGAACCATATCACACCCTCAACCATATGCTCCACCTCATATGACTTATGGTCCACCTCAGGGAGGGACCAGTTCCACTTACAATTATCCCTCCCCTAATCATGCTCAAGGCAACCCTTATCCAGGTCCCAGCATGCCATATGCATATCCCCATCTGCATCAACAAATGTCAGGGCCAACTATTACATCGCCTGTTTATACCAATGCTTCCCCATCTCCTATTTATCAATATGCATAGCCTAACACTCTATCTCCTTCGACACCAGTGCCACAACCACCCATGCTAGCTCCTCCTCTGCCACAACAACCACCTCCTTGATAAGGACAAGTGTATGCTCAGTAGAGTGGACCCAATCCTGCTAACCCCAAGGAAAGGAACAAGGGGAAGGATAATCAGAACCAATAGTCTTAAGGTAATCAAGGAAACCAGGGTCCTCCATCCAATGCCCCTTAGGGTTCTGTTGTGGCCATCAAAAACCTTGCTTTTTATTTAGTATTAGTAATAAACTAAATAAATGGGGACTCTTCCAAAAAATAAAAAAAACTAGCACTTATAATCCCCTTCAAATAAAACACACTATCATAAACTTAGGAAAAACATTTGCAAAACCCAAAATATTTAGTATTATGATAAGTTTCAAATAAAATTGCTCTCCTAACAATAAACATTGCATCACAAAAGGGTAATGGAGGATATCATATAAACAATCTTTCGAACTTGTGAAAACGCGATGATACGAGATCATGTGCCTTACAGACTCATCGCACATCGCAGATTTCATATGTCGCAAGCACCATCTAAGATAAAACATCCCGATCCTATGATATGCGATAAAGCATCTCGAAAATCGCATCTCGCAGTCGCATAAAGAAATAAATGATTATTAATGAAAATGATTAGCGATATGGCAATCTATGATATTGCGAAGCAAATCACAAAATCACTTTATCACAGATCAACAAGCCTCATTGTTCAATGAAATATTTCTCGTAATACGATACCGAGTTATGGGCATTAATGTCAACTTAGTGGTTTATTAATGGTCATTTATGAGAAAAGATTTATATCTGGTCAAAAGGTTGTTTCACGTAGGGTGATATATTTGATATGATTTTGAAATTAAGAGCTTTCCCGTCACCTTATCACTTACCATTATTCTTTCCTTACTTGTAAACTTGCAGGAGTGGCAAGCAGAATAATATATAGAGCAGTGTACAAAATATAATGGGGAAAAAGGGAAAAGCTCCGGTTGCTGAGAAAACAGAGATGACGCCCTTATTCACAGACACCACCTGTACCCGAGAAGCTGACAAATCCACTTGGGAAGGCATGTATAGTTTGCTGGAAGAAGAAAACCCCAGAGTCATGGAAGTTACAGTTACAACAGATGCACATGGGTCATCTGAAGTATCACTTACTGAACTTGCATGCTCATTCCTGCACCGCATAGCAGCAAGGCCTAAGATACTTCCCTATACTGCCATGGTTAAGTGGGAGCTTATTGGGTCACTTACCCCACAGGATTTAAGACTTATATATCATTTACCAGAGCCGAAGGCAAGCTACAACAAGCAGTTCGTGGAGAAATTCGCCAATGAAAACAGAGATTTGGTGGAGTGCACCAAAAACTGGCCAGCAAAGGAAGAGCCATTGAAAAGGACAAACATGGTATGTACAGTACTAGTTCCCTCTCCTCCCCGTATTGTTCTACTGCTGCTATGCTATGTAGGCTATTTGGAAGGCTTGATATCAACAAGTTTTCATCCGAGTGGCTACCCCTATTAGATGCAGCCACTAACACCACTATTATGGATTAGGCCCAGGTATTGTCTAATAATTTAGCCTCAGCTATTTGGAAGTACTAGTCTAAAAGAACTCCCTCTCAGAGGATTTATCCTCTTTTCTTTTTAGCTGCTTATGTTATGGATGCAATCTGTTCTATTTCTAGATTTCCTCTAATGGGTTGGAAGTGGATTATACAAAATCCTTTGCCCATTTAGGTCTACCATAAGGAATTGTGGGATTCCAAGTTTACCTCATATTTTTATAGAATTTGTCATGGAGTTATGTTACCCCTTCACAGAATGTTGTATAATAAAGAAGCCCCACGATTTTCCCCCGAAGCTGGAGTTGATATTCTCCCTATCAGGAAGATGGTTCAGAGAAGAGTTTTTCACTTACATCAAAGTATTTGGAAGCATTTCTTCCCTCATGTGCTTCCTTTATATGTTCCTGATAAGTTATTGGCCCAAGAAATAGCCTACCAAACCTATGGGGTTGGAGGAATGAGCAAAGAATTGAAAGACAAGAAAAAGGTTGTCTAGCTGCAATTCCCTATGGCCTGTGGGGCCCTTTCGCTATTTTATTTAGGTCATGCTTTCAAAGAAGTAGACAACATGATGATTCTATGAGTATTTAAATTTCTAGGGAGACAATTTGATCCCTTTGATGTCACAATTTTTTTTTACTACGACTGTCAAAATAAAGGTATTCACTAAAGAAGATTATCTCTTTGATGACATTTTCCAAAAAAAGAGTACACTTAAAGACATTTTGCACATGGCCCAAATTCAATTTGGCCCAGTGGAATTCCAAGAATTCAAACTCTACAGAGAGCAGAGATTAGAAAACATCCCCTTGGACAAGTTGCGCTTAGAACCAATAAGGGAGCCCACTCCCAGCATTAGTATAACTGGAACCTCAAGGATAGATAAGTCTAAGTCTAAGTCTGGAAAAGAATCACCAGAATGGTCAAAACGGTTCGAGAGTGACCATATTAAAAGTGAAGGGTCAATCAAGGATACTACCCAATCTAAAGAGCACCCAGAACAAAACGTTTTGTCGACACCATAGGTAAAGGTTCCCGTTCCCCTCATCCAACCACCAAAACTAGTGAGAACTAAGTTGGAGAAAGAGTGGGAAACATTTAATGAATTGATCAATACCGAGAAGAAAAACATGAAGACACCTGAGAATACAGTACAAACAATGACATAAATGGTCATCGAAACAATCATCAACGCTCCAGAAACGGAGCATATTCCCATAACCCCATCATCTGAAATCATGCTGAAGATAGAGGAGATTCCTTCTCTAGATGTATTTTATAATCCCCAGCACAAAGAGTGGTAAGAATACAAAGAAAGAAATTAAAATTAGACATCGTGCTCTCACCTGAGGCAGAGCAGTTAGATGTCCTTTGGCGAGACCCTACCACTGATCCTACATAAAATTTGACTAAGTTATCCCAGATCGCAGGAGATTATGCTTCTGCTACTATTGATAAAGCATCTGAAGTATAGCTATTACTTAAGGATAAGGAGGAAAAAATCCTATTTTTGCAGCAACAATTACAGCAGGCTAGTGCTATCCGAGAAGCGGAAGAAAAATTAGAAAAATTACAACAGGACTTTCAATAGATGCAGCTAGGGTATCAAAGTAGTATGGCTGAAAAAGAACATCAATTACAAACCATGTTAGAAATGCATAAAGATTACCCCAAAGTCACAGAATTTATCCGAGAAGCCCTTGCCTTGAATGACCAACTCTTGCAATAGCAAGAGGCACTCTGCCAAAGAATATCGCAATGGAGCTCCCATTACGAGATGAGCGATAAAATTACAAGTCAAGTTGTGGATTTGTGACTCAATTATGATTTAATTGATAAGAAAGTTTTTAATTATTTGATTTTTTAGGAATCGGAGGAAGGGAAGAAAGTAAGTTTTCTCAAAATCAATGAAGCCCACAAAGAAATGCTTTTCAATAAGTGGGATGCACAACTTAAAAAGGTAGAACAGGCAGTGGAAGAAGCAGCGACAGTGGTGAGCAATGTCATTGATTGTGTCAATGAAAATTTGCATAGAGCAAACCCGATATGATAAACCACTCTGGGATTTCTCCCAAAGGCACAACAACTGTAGACAAGCTGGAGACGGAAAGCTGAAGAAAAAGCAGAGTCAATCAAGAAGTTAACCAAGTTGAATTGGGACACTTACTGGTGATATTTGGTTAAACCACACAGTCAATGCATGACTCTGAAATGCCTTACAAATTCTGCCGAAAAGATAGTGCCAGCACTTGCCGATTCTATTTTCACAGGACAACTAAAATCAGAGGTTGGCCAACCGATGCTCCTAAAGCTGATGCTGAATGCTTGTGATCTCATAGAAAAGATGCATAGTTAATTTTCAAATACAGTTTTAGTTTTATTTTTGACTTATTTTTGCCTTAAATGAGGATGTTCATTTAAACCTACTCTTATATTTTTGTAATAAACTATTTTTAGTCTTTAGTTAGTAGTATTTTAACTCCTCTCATGCATTTAGAGAGGGGTCCAGAAATTTGTCAAAAACATTCCTTCGGAACATGCACTTTTGCACCCTTTGAGGAGGTTTTGATGAATGAATGGAATGAGATTTATTGATATCTGTGTTTAATGTCTACTACTGAAATGCATTTCTATACTCTTACTAGATATTGAATTATGAGAAGATAAATCTATATTGCTGAAGCTCATGGGTAGGACTTGTTATCAATGGTACTTTTATCTCTTAATACTTTCTGTTTATGTGTGAAACTAATATTTTATGTTCAGTTGTTTATATATGAAAGCTTGAATGCTTAAGTTATCATTTGGAACTTTCTTATGGTGGTGACTATTCTATTTATGCTTAATATATGAATAACTTATTATGCGATATGTTTCTCACAATTGTTTCTGCTAATTTCTTATACAAAACAATTCACTTTTAATGAATTCTTTTCTTGTAGCAATTGAGTGATCTTTATTACCAATTGTTGTTAGAAACTATTTTAGATCACATAAGTGAAGAATTAATCCTGGGATAGTTTTAGAATTAGATGTTTTCGTTCATTAGAATAAAATTGCATGTTTTAGATTAAATTTAGATTAAAAACATTCTATTTAGAAATCTTTAGAAAAGAAAACATCAACTCTTATTATCACAAACAAATTGTGAAACTGGGCCCATTATCCCTAGTCGCACCCACCATCCCAAATGGAAAAGGAGCTACTTTCAAGGTCTGGATTGGGTGGGTATCCCCCTTGTTGTAGACCCTATTTTTGGGGCTTCAACATATTTGACGCTAGAAGGAGGGCTTGAACTGTGAATGGCTAGTAAATCTAAATCTAAATACCATTCTGAGAGTAAATCACCCTCAACATCTCCCCCGATTTCTCCATCGCATTCCGAGTCTTTAAATATTAAGAGAGAAGTTGATAAAACAACAACCACTACCACAAACCCAAACATTTTAGATAGATCTACTATCGAACCTCCCGAAGTTGAGTCTTTGATCCATAAATTTCAAGGATTTTCCATATCACCGCAAAAGTCTAAATTATCTCAAGGTAGTGTGACTTCGCAATACAATCCTTCTTATCCTCTTACTAAATTACAGAGTGAAAAGTTTGGTATCGAACCAACTGAATTACCTCTACCTAAAAGGAAAAGAGCAAGGAAATCACCTCAAGGGTCTGATAGTGAGGCTCTTTCATCATCAACGTCCATTCCAACTTCTCCATTGCAAAGTCAACCATCCACCCCTCCACTTCATATTGTTGTCCATCAGAATACTGGAACTTTAACATCCTCATCCCTACCATAAGGAACTTCATCTACGCTTTCCTCTATTAATAGTTCAACGATGGCTCAAATCCCATGGAATAATCCAGGGGCAGTCTCAATGCCTGTGCCCTTGAGTCAATTACCGACCCTTCGTAAAAAATGGCTGCCCAAGTTTAATCCTGAAGCAGGCATGCTAGCAAAAGAACACATAAACAACTTTATGTTATCAATAAATTTAAATGGAGTTACAAATGAAGACGATGTTGTTAAGACTTTTTCCTTATACTTTACAAGCAATAGCTGGATCCTGGTAATTTTCATTACCATCAGGGTCCATTACTAGTTGGGACATTTTCCAAGAGCAATTCTTGACAAAGTTCAGTGATGATAGGTCTACAGCAACATTGATCAATGATCTATCGAATCTTAAGATTGAATCGAGAGAGCCTATCAAATATTTTAACACGTGTTTCAACAAGCTTTTGAATAAAATTCTCACCGCTTCCAAAGCTAGTGAAGAAGTTCGAAGTGAATGGTACATATCTTCTTTACCATCAAACATAGCAATCTTTGTTGATAAGGCTGCCAGGACAACATTGGCCAAAAACATAAAGGAAGTGATAGCGGTAGAAAAACGTATCTTAGCTTTAGAAAAGAAAAATGTTGTCGATGAAAGAAAATCTAAGAAGGTTACTTTTAGAGATTATCCTAAGGAAAAGAAATTAAAGGACCCATTTGATTTAGAAGGATTGCAGAAAGTCTTAAAAATGATGTCTAATGAAATGGTTGACATTAAAATACAAGTAGCAGAGACTTCTTCTAATAAACCCTACAAGCCTTATAGAAAAAAATCCTTCAAATGATTCAAAGCCTTCCAATGCTATAAAAAATGCTGAAACTGAAGGAGAAGAAGAAGAAGTTTCTAATGAAGAACCCATTGATGAAGATGAAGTTGTAGAGCTACAGGGAATGTGGGACTTCATTCTTCCAGACTAAGAGGATCAAGAGGCATCACCAGTCAGTACCAGAAGTAAAAATCAACTTGATCCTCCACAACCTAGTTCTAAACAGAAAAGTGCAAGCTTGGTATCCAAAGATAAAGTCGCAGGTAAGAAATAATCACCAAAAGCGACTCAAACAAGCCCAGTCCAATCTGATTCATCAACTCCATCTAAAACACTGATTGTTTCTGATGAGATGGAGTATAATATCATTGAAAACATGAAGAATACTAGGGCTAACATTACTTTTCACAAACTGAGCAAATTAAAACATCAACAGAAACCACTTTTGAAAGAGTTACATGTAATACCCGTTGCACCTCTTCCTGTTGTTGTAATCTCGCAAGCTTCTCATGAGATGGGAAGACCTCAAACTAATATGGAAAATAAAATTGACCCAAATGATATTGCTTTAATTTGAGGTAGTTCAAAATCCCATACTCCTCCATTCCTTCTTACTTATGGATTTTTCAATAAAAACTTGCATAATTGTTTGGTATATTCAGGAGCTTCATCTAATATTTTGCCTAAAACAATATGTGCAAAGTTAAACGTCCAACCTCAAAAAATCTCTAGTACCCATAGTTCAACTAGACTGATCACAGGTTGAAGTAATTGGTGAACTAAATCAAGTTACCATAAGGTTGTCATCCAATCCAAAGGTATGTCAAGTCATTGATATTTTAGTTGCAGACATTCCTGAATTTTATGGTTTAATTCTTAGTAGGGATTGGTCTGAAAAGCTTCATGATACTTTGCGATCGACTGGTAACACATGTGGCTCCCTTACAATGGTAAACCAAATCAGATAAAGGTTGAGCGAGAAAGACACCAAAAATACATAGTGATGGAATTGGAAGGAGAAAATGAACCTATAGCATACAACAACAATATAATTGGCAACTATTCTATTGACTCTTTCTTAGGAAATTTTAATGCTCATACTTCACCTTATTTAGAACATTCTATTTTGTCTCAAGTAGAAAACTTTTCTCAAACAGATAGTTTTAAATGCGTTAATTTTGTAGATAGTCCTGTAAATAACTCTTTGTTTTGGAAATTATTTTTTGATGGTTCTAAGTCTAATGATCGAGCAGGAGTGGGATGTGTATTAGTCAGTCCAGAAGGGGATAAAACCATGCTAACTTGTAGACTTGAGTTTGATTGCACAAAAAACACTATAGAATATGAAGCTCTAGTACAAGGGCTTTACAAGGCAATCGGACTAGACATCAAGTATCTACAAGTCTTTGGAGACTCTAAGATTGTTATTAAACAGGTATGAAATACTATACATTGTCTATCAGGTCATTTAAAGCATTATCAATCTTTAGTGCAAGATCTGATTGAACATTTTATAGCATTCAATATTTCATCGATTCCTAGACTCCAAAATGCTAGTGCTGACCTCTTGGCTAATGTAGCTTCCAAGCTCATTCCCTTAGAAGACTATAGCCCAGACATATTCTCAATTGAATTGATCTTTAGGCCCTCCATCCCTAATAATGTGACCAACTAGAGAATTTTTAATGATGACCCTGATATTGTAAGTTTCCTGACATTAGAAGGATCTTACACTAATAAGATAATTGATGAGAACCAACATGACAAGCAGTTACAACAAGAGAGCACTAATAATGCCATACCAAAATCTGTCGTCAAGTTGGAATACATATATGATTTGAAAGACCGATCTAAAAGGTCTACTAATTCAAAACTTCAGAGTTTGACTCTGAACTATGAATTAGTAAATCTAGGAACGGATACCAATCCATAAAATATCAACTTAGGTCTTGGCCTAGCCCCAGAAGAAAAAATAGCCTTTGTTTGGTTCCTGAAATAGTATAAAAGTGTCTTTGCCTAGAATTACGATGACCTTAAGACTTACGACACTTCAATCATTCAGCATACTGTCCCAACTACAGCTGATGAAAAACCTGTTTGGCAAAAGATGAGGAAGATCCATCCTAATCTAGAAAGTTAGATTAAATCTAACCTCAATAAATTATTGAAAGCCAAAATTATTTTTCCCGTTCGACATTCTAGATGGGTTTCCAACTTGGTTCCAGTCAAAAAGAAAAATGGAGACACTCAAATTTGCATTGACTTTTGAAATCTTAACAAAGCCTACCAAAAGGATAATTTTCCCCTGCCTCCTATGGAACAAATATTGCAAGCAGTTGCAGGATCAGAATTAATGTCCTTTTTAGATGGTTTCTCCGGCTACAACCAAGTTTTGGTCCATCTTGACGATCATCTAAAAACCACGTTCAGAACCAAATGGGGTACTTATGCATATCAAAAGATGCCTTTTGGGCTGATAAATGCTGGCACCACATTTCAAAGGGCCATGGATATCACATTTAAGGGATTAGTAAACAAATCAATGGTGATTTACTTGGATGACATAACAATATATTCTAAAAAACGTGGTAATCACCTCAGAGACTTAAAGCAGATATTCCAACATTGTCAAAGGTAAGGGATTTCATTTAATCCAAAAAAGTCCTTTCTTGCATTAAGTGAAGGAAAACTTCTTGGATTTATAGTGTCAAAATCTGGAATCCATATTGATCTACATATAATTAAGGAAATTTCTTAAATATCCTTACCACATAATAAGAAAGCAATGCAATCCTTCCTTGGCCAAATTAATTTTGTCAAAGGATTTGTTCTAGACTACTCAAGAATTTTGTTGCCATTACAAGAAATGATCAAGAAAAACTCACTCTTTAAATGGGGCCAAGCAGACTATGAAGCATTCAATCTGATTAAGTAAGCGATTGTTAATGCCCCATCCTTAGCAACTCCAAATTTTTCTGATCCTTTCATTTTGTATACATTTGCCTCTGAGAAGTCATATGCTGCAATACTCACGCAAACCAATCAAGACAAAGCAGAAGCCCCAATTGCCTTCTTTAGTTCAAATTTGAAAGGGGCTGAATTAAATTATTCTGATGTTGAGAAACAATCTTATGCTGGTTTGAAAGCGATCAAATATTTTAGACCCTTTCTTCTTAAGACCCATACAAAGATAATAGTGCCATTTCCAGTGGTAAGAAATCTCTTAGTGTAGAGAGACATGAGTGAAAAGAGAGTAAATTAGGTCACTTCCCTACAAGAATATGATGTTGAGATAAAGCTAGCAAATATTGTAAAAGATCAAGGCTTTTGCAAGATGTTGGCTGGAGCATCGCTTATTTCTGAAATACCATCTCCAAATCAAGAGGTATAAATGTATGAGGTAAGCCTAAACGATATTGAACCAAGATATGCTGATATCATGTTTTATTTAAAAAACGGATATGCTCCTTCAAATTTGAATTATACAAAGAAAAGAGCCCTAAGATTGAAAGCCAGGAAATATCAACTCGTAAACGATGTGCCTTTTAGGATGAATTATCATTATGTTCTACGATGTATTGAGAAATATGAAGCTAAAAAAGTGTTGCAGGAAATCCATGATGGATCAGCAGGTGGACATTATGCGAGAGATGTAATAGCACACAAAATTTTGCGCGCAGGATACGATTGGCCCACACTATTTAAAGATGCACATAGCTATGTAAGGAAATGTCAAATTTGTCAAATTGCTGCTAGAAGATAGAAGAAACCATCATTGCCATTGCAACCAGTCAATATCAATCAACCATTTGATCAATGGGGATTGGATATAATAGGTGAGATCATTCCTCAATCTTCTAAACATCATAGGTACATCCTTATAGCTACAGATTATTTTACTAAATGGGTGGAAGCAGTTCCTCTCAAGACAGCTAATGCTGAACATATCATCGATTTCATAGATTAGTTCATAGTTACCAGGTTTGGTTTACCTTCTGATTTAATGTTTGACAATGTATCATATTTTTCTGGCAATGCTATGACTGAATTTGCACTTAAAAGAGGTTTTGAGCTTAAACATTATGCCAATTATTACCCACAAGGGAATGGGTTGGCCGAATCAACAAATAAAAACTTAATTAGAATCATTAAGCAAACCATTGATCAGAATCATAAAAATTGGCACAAATCTTTGATGTATGCTCTTTGGGTAGACCAAATAACTCAAAAGGCTTCCATTGGCACTTCTCCCTTTAATTTAGTTTATGGGAAAGAAGTAGTTCTCCCAACTCATCTAGCAATTCCTTCTTTAGCCTTAGTTCAATTTATTGAGAAAACACCATCTTCATCTTTACAACTAAGACAACTGCAGATCCTTAAGCTAGAAGAGCAATGAGAACATGATAAAATTACGCATGCTCATCATCAAGCATTAGTAAAGGATTCCTTCGATTCAAACATGGTATCTAGGAAGGATTTCCAAATTGGAGATTTAGTATTGAAATGGGATAAGGCTTACAAAGAAAAAGGCAAACATTCTAAATTCCAACGAATGTGGCTTGGACCATTCCAAATTGTTGAAATTATAGGTCCATCGAATTTCATGTTGCGAGATTTAGCAGGGAAAATAGAATCTTTACCTGTTAATGGGTAGATGCTTAAAAAATACTTTCCATAGAAGATGACCTCTTCTATTTTTGTAAATTATTGTTTATAGCTTTATTTTGATAATAAAATAGGTAGTAAATGGTTACCTTTGGATTTCACAAAAAAGATAAGTGTTTCTTTTAAATTTTGTTTTTCACTTGTATAAATAGAACTGATTTGGAAAATTAATCATTATTATCGAGAGATACAGTCAAATGCTACAAGCTTGAAAATTTTACTAGTTTCAGCCTTACGAATTTTGATAAAAACAACCTTTAGTGGGAATTTGTTTTATATCAGTCTTGAAAGCATAAATAACAAAACGAAGGTTCTCTGTAGAAAATTTGTCTTCAAAAAACTCTATAATTGTCGTCCAGAGCTATTCTTAAGGAACCAATGACTTCCTCCCCACCTAGGGAATTACGAGTTTCAAGGAGTAATCCAATGATACACTATAGACTTAAAGAATAAGAGATCTCATCGCGAGCCAACTTATCATGATCATAGAGATTATGACTTGCTGACATTGCCAAAACTGCATATCAAAACAGGGCAATGACTCAAGATTGTTGAAATCAAAGACAAGGGGTCTCATCACGAGCTAGCTTGTTCAGAAAAGTTATAAACCAAGTGAATGGCACTGTAAAAATTTGGCTACCAAACCAAGACATTGTTCTTTAAGAATTAAAAGAAAACAAAAGGAATAAGTGTGGATATGGATTTATCTTTGAAAATTTTATATTTCTCGAAGTAGGATACAGGATCGTTTCTGGGTAACAGGTAACCCTGTCGAGGCTATGGATGCCTGCTGGCTATAGAGGCTCTACCTATGACAAATGAGCATACTTAAAACTGATCTACAAAGATGTCTTTTTTTTTATCTTTATAAACCAAGTAGTGGCTAATGTAAATACAATGACTAGCTTTGGGAAGAAAATAATCAAAATTAGAATGGAAGACAAAAGTACCAGTCATGGCTAAAAGCATGATGCACTTTATATTTCTATAATAAAGTTTGATTTTCTAGAGAACTTTTCCGTTTTGGAAGTTATAGAAAATTCAAAAGATAATCAGAGATAACTGGATCTTCCTAGTGACCCGGATGCGGGTGTCCAAAGGGAGAGAAATAAGGATCACAGACTGCCACGCGGAGAGGACAACGGGCAGCTGTATCGATCCGTGGAAGCGCATAGAGTTTAAAGCGCATTCATTGCGAGCCGTCGGGGAATGAAACACATTCAAAGAAATTCAATGCTGCATTTGATGCAAGGAATGAGACGAAGGGATATTATGATGGAGTCGGTAAACCTGCCATTACACAACCTGATTCAGTTCAGGCAGTATGGTGTGAGGGAGAGGATAGTGTTCAAGCCTGTATCACGCCAATTGCCCATGCTCTTGGCCCCTTTGCAACTGTGCGATAGAGAAGGCAAAGCGACGCACTCAGGGGTGCTGCGCAGTTATAGAATCATTTGGTTTCAGGCTGCAAACATCATCACTTTCATCCGTGGAACTTCCTGGTTCTCGCTCCAGAAACCATTCAGGTATCATTTGTTATTTGGGCAATCTCTATCGGTTAATCTTCCAGTAATACCCAGGATAATTCCAATGGCCCCTTGGTACAGAGCCACTCCTCGACGGGGGAGGCATCATGGTCAACGAGGTGGCGCTGGAGGGAGAGGAACTCACAGCCCTCGCAGAGTCTCTCCGCTAGCTCGTGTTTCTCCTGCCTCGAACAGCTCAGAGGATTCGGGGAACTCTCTTAGCAATACGGTTCAAACGGCCAGGTTTCGATACCACCGTCGAACCAACAAGCCGTTCATTTTCGCTTTGATTACAATACTTTTTGAGGAGGAAGATGTGGAGAAAGCATCCTCGGAGGATCAATCGGCCGGGAACTCCAATAATTCCTCGCCTAGCCAGGGGAGGAAGGACAGTTCTTACTCCCCATCCTCCCAAAGTAAACTGGTGGACGAGAGTTCCCCAGCACCTACTGAAGAACAAGCCGAGGCTCTGGAGGAAATTGACAACATACTGGACTCAAAAGAGCCTGTACAGGTTCAAGAACAGGATGCGGGTCATCAGGAACAGGCGGAACCCAATACAACTTCACCTCAACCTCAAAGCCAGCCCAAGATGCTGGACTTTTATTATGCCAACACTCTGCACCCCAAGCTGCCGCCAGGCATGAAATTGGAGGACGTTCCGGAAGGTATGGAGATCTATTGGGAGCCCCTAGACGCATTCAACTTGCCAAGTTCTGAAAATGCCAAATAATCTGCAGTCTCCTGCTCTTTTTTTTTGGAGGTATGTTTCTTTTTTGGTTGAATTCCTGTTTAGTTTCGATGGCTGTGTATGCGGCATGGTCTAGTTCGGTGCAGTCCAGCCGGCATGGTCTAGTTCGATGGTGGCACATTCGGCACAGTCTATATCGGTTGGTCATGATTTTGGTTGGGGGAGTGTCTGCCGGTTTGGTTCTGGGCGCGATAGTTCAGTTGCTGAAGCCCCCTTCAGTAAACATCTTTCCTTCATCCTTGAATTCTCCAGCATTCAGACAATTTTGTTATGTAATGAATCTTCTAGCATATGATTTTCTGCTTGTGACACAATTTTTTGTAAGAGGCAATAGCCTCAGTGGAACTGAAAATTTTGATTATAGCTTGACAAAGAGTTGCAGACTTCAATGGCACTCTCAGGGGTTAAGACCTCTTGTATATATTTTTCTTTTTCCTTAATATAAAATAGCTTAGTCTTTGCATAGAAAAAAAAAAAAAAAAACTGGTTCTTCCTAGTGAATTGCCAATTGTTGTGGCCATCAACAACCCTTGTTTTTATTTAGTATTAGTAATAAAACTAAATAAATGGGGACCCTTTTAAAAAATAAAAAAAACTAGCACTTATAATTCCCTTCGAATAAAACACACCATCATAAACTTAGGAAAAACATCCGCAAAACCCAAAATCTTAAGTATTATGATAAGTTTCAAATAAAATCGTTCTCCTAACAATAAATATCGCATCGCAAAAGGGTAATGGAGGATATCATATAAACAATCTTTTGAAATCACGAAAACGTGATGATGTGAGATCACCTGCCTTACAAACTCATCACACATCGCAAATTTCACATGTCGCAAGCACCATCTAAGATAAGACATCTTGATCCTACGACATGTGATAAAGCATCTTGCAAATCGCATCTCGATCCTGTGATATGCGATAAAGCATCTCGTAGTCGCATAAAGAAATAAATGATTATTAACGAAAAATATTAGTGATATGGCGATTTGCAATATTGCAATCTGCGATATTGTGAAGAAAATCACAAAATTACTTTATCTTAGATCAACAAGGCTCATTTTTCATTGAAATATTTCTCATAATCCAATACCGAGTTATGGGCATTAATGTCAACTTAGTAGTTTATTGATGGTCATTTATGAGAAAATATTTAGATTTGATCGAAAGGTTGTTTCATGTAGGGTGATATATTTGATATGATTTCGAAATTAAGAGCTTTCCCATCACCTTATCACTTACCATTATTCTTTCCTTACTTGTAAACTTGCAAGAGCAGCGAGCAGAATAATATACAGAGCAATGTACAGAATGTAATGGGGAAAAAGGGAAATGCTCCGGTTGCTGAGAAAAGAGAGTTGACGCCCTTATTCACAGACACCACCTGTACCAAAGAAGCCAACATATCCACTTGGGAAGGCAAGTACAATTTGCTGGAAAAAGAAAGCCCCAGAATTATGGAAGTTACAGTTACAGAAGATGCACGTGGGTCATCTGAAGCATCACTTACTAAACTTGCATGCTCATTCCTGCACCGCATAGCAGCAAGGTCTAAGATACTTCCCTATACTAACATGGTCAAGTGGGTATTGGACAACGCTGATATAATAGACAGGCAATTCAAGTCTCGGAGCCAGGAGCTTATTGGGTCATTTACCCCACAGGATTTAAGACTTATGTATCATTTACCAGAGCTGCATGCAAGCTACAACAAGCAGTTTGTGGAGAAATTCACCAAGGAAAATGAATATTTGGTGGAGTGCACCAAAAACTAGTCGACAAAGGAAGAGCCATTGAAAAAAGACAAACATGGTATGTACAGTATTGGTTCCCTCTCCTCCTCGTATTGTTTTACTGTTGCTATGCTATGTAGGCTATTTGGAAGGCCTGATATCAACAAGTTTTCATCTGAGTGGCTACCCCTATTAGATGTGGCCACTAATGCCACTATTATGTATTGGACCCAGATATTGTTTGATAATTTAGCCTCGGCTATTTGGAATTACCGGTCTAAAAGAACTCCCTCTCAGAGGATTTATCCTTCCTTTTAGCTGCTTATGTTATGGATGCAATCTGTTCTGTTTCTAGATTTCCTCTAATGGGTTGGAAGTGGACTATACAAAATCCCTTACCCATTCAGGTCTACCATAAGGAATTGTGGGATTCCAAGTTTAACCCATATTTTTATAGAATTTGTCATGGAGTTATGTTACCCCTTCACAGAATGTTGTATAATAAAGATGCCCCAAGATTTTCCCCCAAAACTGAAGTTGATATTCTCCCTATCAAAAGATGGTTCAGAAAAGAGTTTTTCACTTACATTAGAGTATTTCAAAGCATTGCTTCCCCTCATGTGCTTCCTTTATATGTTCCTGATAAGTTATTGTCTCGAGAAATAGCCTACCAAACCTGCGGGGTTGGAGGAATGAGCAAAGAATTGAAAGACAAGAAAAAGGCCATCTGGCCGCAATTCCCTGTGGCCCGTGGGGCCTTTTCGCTGTTTGATTTAGGTCATGCTTTCAAAGAACTAGACAACATGTTGATTCTATGACTGTTTAAATTTCTAGGGAGACAATTCGATCCCTTTGATGTCATAAATTTTTTTTACTACGACTGTCAAAATAAAGGTATTCACTAAAGAAGATGATCTCTTTGATGACATCTTCCAGCAAAAGAGTACACTTAAAGACATTTTGCACATGGCCCAAATTCAATTTGGCCCAACAGAATTCCAAGAATTCAAACTCTACAGAGAGCGAAGATTAGCAAACATCCTCTTGGCAAGTTGCGCTTAGAACCAATAAGGGAGCCCACTCCCAGCGTCAGTATAAGTGGAAGCTCAGGGACAGATAAGTCCAAGTCTAAGTGTGGAAAAGAATCACTAGAATGGTCTAAACGGTCTAAGAGTGACCATAATAACAGTGAAGGGTTAGTCAGGGATACTGCCCAATCTACAGAGAACCCAGAACAACAATTTTTGTCGACACCACAGGTAAAGGTTCCCGCTCCCCTCATCCAGCCACCAAAGCCACTGAGAACTGAGCTGGGGAAAGAGTGGTAAAAATTTAATGAATTTATCAATACCGAGGATAAAAACATGAAGACACATGAGAATACAGCACAAACAATGACAGAAATGGTCATTGAAACAATCGTCAACGCTCTAGAAATGGAGCGTATTCCCATAACCCCATCATCTGAAATCATGCTAAAGATAGAGGAGATTCCTCCTCTAGATGTATTTTATAGTCGACAACACAAAGCAGTGGTAAGAAGACAAAGAAAGAAACAAAATTAGAGAGTGTGCTCTCACCTGAGGTAGAGCAGTTAGATGTCCTTCGGCGAGACCCTACCATTGATCCTATAGAAGATTTGACTAAGTTATCCCAGATCGCAGGAGCCTATGCTTCTGCTACTATTGATCAAGCATCCAAAGTATAACTATTACTTAAGGATAAGGAGGAAAAAATCCTATTTTTGCAACAACAGTTACAACAGGCTAGTGTTAACTGAGAAGCGGAAGAAAAATTAGAAAATTTACAACAAGACTTTCAACAGATGCAACTGGGGTATCAAAGCAGTTTGGCCAAAAAAGAACATCAATTACAGGCCATGTTAGAAATGAATAAAGATGACCCCAAAGTCACAGAATTTATCTCAAAAGCCCTTACCTTGAATGACCAACTCTTGCAACAGCAAGAGGCACTCTGCCAAAGAATATCACAATGGAGCTCCCATTGCGAGATGAACGATAAAATTACAAGTCAAGTCGTGGATTTGCAACTCGATTATGATTTAATTGATATGAAAATTTTTAATTATTTGATTTGGCAAGAATCGGAGGAAGGGAAGAAAGCAGGCTTTCTCAAAATGAATGAATCCCATAAAGAAATGTTGTTCAATAAGTGGGATGCACAGATTAAAAAGGTAGAACAGGCAGCAGAAGAAGCAACGACAACGGTGAGCAATGCCATTAACTATGTTAATGAAAATTTGCATAGAGAAACCTGATATCAGAAATCGCTCTGAGATTTCTCCCAAAGGCACAACAAATGTAGACAAGCTGGAGACAAAAAGTAGAAGAAAAGGTAGGGTCAATCAAGAAGTTAACCAAGTTGAATTGGGACACTTATTTGCAATACTTGGTTAAACCACATAGTCAATGCATGACTCTGAAATGCCTTACAAATTCTGCCGAAAAGATACCGCTAGCACTTGCCAATTCTGTTTTTGCAGGACAACTAGAATCGGAGGTCGGCCAGCTGACACTCCTGAATCTGATGCTGAATGCTTGCGATCTTAGAGAATAGATGCATATTTAATTTTCAGATACAGTTTTAGTTTTATTTTTTATTTATTTTTGCCTTAAATGAGGACAGTCATTTATAACTCCTCATATATTTTTGTAATAAACTATTTTTAGTCTTTAGTTAGTAGTAATTTTAACGCCTCTCATGCATTTAGAGAGGGGTCTAAAAAATTTTCAAAAACATTTCTTCAGAACATGTACTTCTGCACCCTCTGAGGAGGTTTCGATGAATGAATGGAACGAGATTTATTGATATATGTGTTTAATGTCTGCTACTAAAATGCATTTCTGTACTCTTAGTAGATATTGAATTATGAGAAGATAAATCTATATTGTTGAAGCTCATGAGTAGGACTTGTTATCAATAGTACTTTTATCTCTTAATGATTTCTGCTTATGTGTCAAAGTAATATTTTATGTTCAGTTGTTTGTATATGAAATCTTGAATGCTTAAGTTATCATTTGGCACTTTTGTATAGTGGTGACTATTCTGTTTATGCTTAATATATGAATAACTTATTATGCGATATGTTTCTCGCAATTGTTTCAGCTAATTTCTTATATGAAACAATTCACTTTTAATGAATTCTTTTCTTGTAGCAATTGAATGATCTTTATTACCAATTGTTTTATGAACTATTTTAGATTGAATAAGTGAAGAATTAATCCCGGGATAGTTTTAGAATTAGATGTTTCCGTTCATTAGAATAAAATTGCATGTTTTAAATTAAATTTAGATTAAAAGCATTCTATTTAGAAATCTTTAGAAAATAAAACTTCAACTCTTATTATCACAAACAAATTGGGAAACTTGTCCCATTATCCCTAGTCAGATCCACCATCCCAGATGGAAAAGGAGCTGCTTTCAAGGTCTGGACCGGATGGGTATCCCCCTTATTGTAGACCCGATTTTCGGGGCTTCAACAGGTCCTCAATCTAATCCCACAACCCAGCAATAGGGCAGTCAACCCAAGAAAAACAAGGCTTTTCATATGAAAAAAACCTTGTGCTTGTTGTGTTGTATATGGTCATTATACCCATAAGTGACCTCCTTTACCTCAGACGTGGAAAGTATGGAAAGCTCAAGTAACTTCTCGAGGATCGTAGCCCACCACCCCTCCTCCCCCTACTGCTTCATCTAACCAACAATGCCTACCAATCCTTTCCCTCACCAAGGAAACATAGCTTCCTAACCTACACAAGGTCAGGTAGCTCAACTAGCTCCACCATCTGGTCACCATGATTCTCAGATTCTGATGATGAATTCTGATGAAGTAATACCGAGAAAGTTAACTTTCAAACTCGATCGCACCAATACGACAAGCTATCCACTAAGTCAGTGACTGAGTCCCAACCCAAAGTGTCCATTGAGCCTCTATCATCATCCAATGGTAACTTATAGATCCCTTAGCCTAAGGTTGACGTTATTCCCAAGACCCTCAAAGGCCCGTTAAGTTGAAATGCTCCTTTTTCCAAAGTCGTCCATACATATAGCATAGTAGATGACTTGGTGCAGTCTCCTATTGCCATGTCAATGGTGAAAGTCCTCTAGATGTGTCCATCCCAATGGAAATCTGTACTATCTGCCTTGGGTGTTGTGGATCCTAAAGATGATCAGATGATTTTCTTTCATGTTGACAAGTTAGAAAATCCTCCCCTATCTTCATCCATTGCATTTCAAATACCAGTCTCTGTTAGAATTGCCACTGTCCAGTAGTGTATCATCGACGAAGGCACCTCCACCTATGTGATGGCCACTAGTGTTTGGAAGAAGCTTCGTTCCCCTAACCTATCCTTGCCCACCATCACTCTTCAGGCATGGGATGGTCATCCTTCACAACCCCTTGGCTTATACCACAACTACCTAGTCACATTTGCCGAGAAGACTACCTGCATTCACATTGAAGTCATTGATGCTACCTTAGACTATAACATCATTTTTGGTCATAGTTATACTTATGCAATGTCGGTTGTCACATCTTCCATTCACTGTAATATGTGATTTCCCCATAATGGAAAGATCATCACCATTGATTAGTTGATGTACTATGACCCCAAAGCTCAGACTTCACCTCAGTCCAAAATTTCCTCTGTGGCTGAACATATGAGTGTGTCATCCTTCACCAATGTCTCTCCATGAGTCTACATAGATTCCACTTTGCTTGGTGCTTACTATGGTCCACTTCTTACCCCTTCGAACCCTAGCTCATCCAGTTTTTGCATGCTCCAAGCATCACGGGTCGCTCGCAAATAGTCTGGTATGCCTTCACAATAGAAAACAACACCACAACCTTTTGTTCCTAACTCAACCCATCCTTCTAGTACTAATCCTCAAGGACCATTTCCTTCTATTGGTGTCTCTCCTAATCCATTTCTGCCCGTAACTATTCCCACGAGCCTTAACCATCTTGGAGCAGTTCCTCTAGGCCATTATCCTTCTGGTCATATACCATTCTTAGTTCCACCTCCTAGAGTTTATTCTACACCTATCATGGGTACATTTATTTTACCCAACATTACCTTAGGGATCCCAGTTTGGTACATCGATCCTCCTGTAAAGAATCCACCCAATCAATTGAAAACTTACACTTCTTTGTCCTCGGTCAAAATTTGTTGTTCCTACCCCTGCCTTTGCTTTAGTTTTTTAGAATCTCAACATGAGCCCACTCCTGTTGCGAAAGCATCTTGCGAGGGGGCCAAAGCCTAGAAAAAGGGAACCACAGACAAGCCCCCCTAGCTACTGTAGCTCCTCCTAAGCCACCAAAGTCTCTTCCTCCTTGTGATTTGTGTGATGTTTCCAGTCACGCCACCAATAATTGTCCCAAACTCACTCATGTTAAGGATTTGATCACTGATACCTTCCTTGAATCTAACATTCTTGAGGTCTATGTCACCTTACCTGAGTCAGCTAAGAAGAATAGATTGTTACGCACAAACCACCCATGCAATTTATGTGATAACTATGGCCACTATTCCCATCACTATCCCTGTATCGAACATTTTTGTGATACACTTCAGTGCTTCGCGAATTAGAGGCACCTCATAATGAGTTCACCTCTCCTTTACATGTGGATTCTGGTCCCACTCTTACACTGGAACATGAGGTCTCTTAAACACCCACTTTGATCCCTCCCCCTGGGATTGATGCCTTATAACTCCCTTGATGTCTCCACTTGTAATTCTATTGAACCTTCTTCAATGAAAACCCTGGTCTCAACATCAACAGATATTCCATCAACTAGTCATATGTTTCCCAGCCTTGACAATGCGTATGTGAACCTTGTCTCTCATAAAGATGCTTCAGGTATCTCTTCACCATCATGTGATCCTTCTTCCTCTAGTCTACCCATATTCATTTTTTATGAAGACATCATGGAAGCTATGACCACCACTGATTATCCTTGGGATGATATGCACCATCGTGCATACTTCCTTCCACAGCAACCCCATGACCAATTGTTGTGGATTCAAAAGACTTCATCCATAATGAGGTCGATTGACTCAATAACCACTTACTTCAAACCCATGAATTTGATCCGCGTACACCTTGTGTCCATTGCCTTGGCACCCAATGTTTGGGTAAGGGGGGCATACACTTTTGAGAGTCTAAGAGAAGCAATTATCTCCAACCCTCTTAGTGCATCTAGTAGTGTCGACTCTAGTACCATTATTCTTCCCCATTTAGAAGAACCTGTCGAGTCTCATATCACTTCAAATCACTTCAGCAATGATCCACTTAATCATTCCTCCATCTTACATCAACAACCAAATCCCTTAGACATTGTTGTTGTTCAAGCACCATGTTTTCTAGGTTAGCATTAGTTCATTATATCTGAAGATACTTTCTAGTATAGTGACACCATGTATATGAACCCAAAAATTCAGTCCATTTGATTAATATAAGCAGTAACAAATGAGATTGGTAGTCCACCATTTCCTTTCTCTAACTGTATCTATCCACTCTTCCCACAATAAGACATCCCTAACATAAACAAATGGTGAACCATATTATCAAAATGCATTTGGAATCCACTACCCTAAATACATCTGGTATGCCCATAACAAACTCTATTCATCCATACATAATTGGGGGACACATATGCCTTTACATCCCCTCATCATCCTTTGGAGGATATCATTCCATTTGAGTCAAGATGCTTGAATCAATTATTCAAGCACTTGGTATACAATGGTGCTCCACAAACTCCTCCTGCTAAGGGGCATCATTCCCACCTTTACATACCAGATCAGTCCCCTCCATTACATATGTTGGGGGAAGCATCCCATACTTGGGGGCATGATGTCCCATGGCCACATTCTCACTTGATTAACATAAGTCATGGCCTAGAAATCAATGATCTAGGTATGGTCGATTATCCTTTCATTCCTTGGATAGTTTTCCCTACCGGCCTCTCCGATGAGCCATATACATATCATAGATGCTTGTTACCATATATTATATTTTATGTGATACCACACTTACCACCCAGTCCCCATGTTTGCAATAGTGGGCGGGGATGATCATAGGCCTTTTTCTAGTAGTTCATTCCTATATTACCTTGATTCTTCATCAGGAACCATCCTTCCATGAAGCATTAAGGCCATCTTAGACAAGTAAGGAAAACTACCTAAAAGTCACAGATCCTAATTCTAACAGTTGGTTTGTCTGCTGCGATCTCCAAAAGATTTAGGGCCTTCTCCTCCTCTCCAAATTCTCCACAACTCACTGTGCAAATGAAATGGATTTGGAGGCAAAACCCCCTTATATAGGAAAAACCCTAGTTTTTCCATCGCCCATTACGATTAAACCAAAACTCTATTTGATGAACCATTAGCACCGTTGGAAATCTATCATCAAATTCTATAATGGGTCTCTTTTGTTTTGGTAATTTGAAACGTCACCTTAAAGCCATTTTTTCCTCGAGGTGTCATTTTGTCACCTCTTAAAATTGAATCTCTTAATTTGAGCCACCCATAATCTGGTACCACTTTACCTTTGTACTGGTTGAATCACATGTTGACTTTTTTCATGAGTAACCATAATTTACTCATGTTTTCTTGGTCCCCTCTGGGCCTCCTTCATGTGGAATCATCATCGAGTGACCCTTGATTAGAGCATCCGAGATCTATCACCCTTGTACTTATGGAGACTGTTCCAAGTCCCCTTGAGTCCTGTTACAATGTTTCATTTGTCGTCATGTCATATCCATCCCATTTTACTCTATTTGGCCTCCAGCTATACTTCTCTGTCTTTGCCAAACCCCCGTTTGAGTCATTGACCATCCCCTTCAGAATTGAGTTAGTCGTTGCTAGGTTAACCATCTTTATTATGCTCTAACAAGGGCAGTCATCATTCTGCCACCCATATTCTTTCATTCCATCATCATCCCTAGTATCAGTCCATCAGTCACTCTACTATATTTATTCGTTCATTTGTTAAAGATTCCTTATTTCCTTAACTTTCATGGGCCTTCCTCTGTCGACCTTAGCACATTTATTCTAGAAGACTGGTTTAGAGGGAAGTGTACCTTATTTCCAACTTCCATCTCTATTCAGTGACTCATATTAAGCAAAGGGGCTCATTATTTCCTTTTGAATTGGTTGTTTCTTACGTGCTCAACATCAACTCCTTATGACACGATTGAGATTCATACACTTGAAGGTTTAGTGCTCTAGATGATTGTGCTAGTGATTCTTGGGTGTGTGTGAGATATTTCAAACCTCATGAAGGGGTGGCCCTTCAGGTGGCTCCCCACATGTTGAGATGGACACAGATGTTGATCCAACCTCAGATGCAGTTCCACAGATGTGATGGGTTCGGTTTTCACTGGTTGCAGTGCCCACATCATGCATGCCTGCTTCAGATGATCCATTTAGATCTTTAGAACCCTTTACTATTCAGTAGGCCTTCTTTGGTTATGATGTCCACTCACTATGTCAACTCGAGGGGCATCATATCTCATGTACATAGATCTTATTGTATTTAGTCTTGGCCTATTTTTTTCCAAGCGTATTATGTATATGTGATCCATTATATTATTTTATGGCCCATTGATGCCAATGTAACATGTATCATGTATCATGTACTTGTAGCTTAGTCCCACATTGATGGGCTCGTTCTTATTCTTTGTACACAATTATCTTGGTGTTGGGATAGGGTCCCTATGGTCATTTTTGGGATTAGTTAAAATTTTGTATATGATTTTGTAAAAGATGTAAAGTATCTGTGATATGTGGATGTGGAGCGCATAGATAAATAGGTTTCAAAGGGGTCTTAGCCCCTTGTTTGGATAGATAGTTAATTCGGTTTTGAGACTCACCCATGGTCTGTGAACCATGGTATTGTATGAATAAAATATATAAATAGTTGAGTCATAATGAGTCTTAGAGATAATTTTGATAGAGAATTGGGTATGCTGAAAGGATTTTGTTGTCTTCGGCGAGTGCTAGGGTAGGAAGGCTCTGCTTCTTGTGCTTAGGTGAACAAACGAAGGCTCCTCCAGCTGAGTGCCTAGGAGGCCTAGATATATTCCATAGCTGAGTCCGTGTACCCCTGCAACTGAGTGCGCAAGCTAGAAGAGTTTGTAATCTAAACATTGAGGATCAATAAAGATGACTTTTGAAGAATTACTATGTATTTCTGTGAATTTGTTTATGTTATATTCTGTCACTTAATGATATGTTTTTATGAAATAATGAATGAATGTTGCACGAAGTCACTGAATCTGTCTTATTAATGCATGATTTAAGTAGTTATCTTGTTCTGTGAAGATAATTGTTAATTCTTCTATGCTTTCTCATGAATCAGATAGATCTACGTGAACTCAGATCTAAGGTCATTTTCTGATGCATGAAAATAGATAAATCATCTAGTTAAGGTCAGCAAGGACTGATCGTGGACCTCCGTAAAGGTCTAGAAGCCCTTATGGATTAGATACATTAACAAGGCTTAGAAGGATACCGATTTGTACGAAGGCAGATCTAAAGTTGTGCAGACCTAGAAACTACTTATCACATATCCCTGGATACAGAAACCTAGTTCTAGCATCCCCCAATATTGCTTCAGGTGAAACTGCAACCTGCTACATAGGTTGTTGCTAAAAGGGCCAATAGTTGAGGGTTTTTTTGGTTGGCGCGACAACTTTGAACCTGGCTTAGGCCCCCTTAAGCCAACAAATCATTTTGTTCCTGGGAACAGGATCCGTCTAAGAGATGTGCGATAAATGGTTTCCTACGAAGAGAGAGATTGATAAGTGGATTGATTAGAAATCACACACGTTCAAAAATCAAGAGAACATGAGCCCTAAATTATCTAAGGAACAATGGTTGAGGAGTTTTTTATACACGGACGAGACTGACACGTTCTTCTGTTTCTTCCTTGAAGAACTATACGAGTGGTTGTCTAAATTAGTTGATACTCAAGGGACGTGGAGGATCGAAGGCCTTATAGTGTGGAATCCTAAATTGGTGCAACATCTGGAAGCATCAGGAAACAATATCACACGAGCTATGTATCATTGGGTTGACTGGACATTGGGAAGCTTTGTGACTTATTTCACGATTGACAGAAATATCAACGATAGCGAAGTACAACGAAGGATCTTTAAAGGACCGCGAGGTAATTATTTGAACTCATTGAAGACTTGGATTAAAATGTTGTTATATGAAAAGAGGGTTATGCAACTACCTTGATCTTTAGGTCTATGTGAAGTGGGAGAATCTTTAGAAGAAATAGAGGATCTAGCCCAAAATATAGTCTGCTCATTGAACCCCCTTCCAGTGACGACAAAGGAGCGGTGCTGAAGACACTACGAAGTGCCGTTCTGTTAATAAATCAAGGTATTCCGAGGATATCTAATCCATGCAATCCACCTCTACCTCTACCTCCACCACATACACCTATGCCCTCACCTCCTCCACCTCCACTTCCACCATTCAACATGGCGAACGCGATGAAGATCTAGAACAATTTTGGTTTGTTGCAAGAGTTGTGTGTACATAACAGTAGGTTACCGATGAAAATATAAAGAAAGCACAATTGGTCATAGATTTACAGGACCGCACATTGACATAGTATATCAAGTATTGCACTAATAACCCCAACACGTCATTGGTAGATACCTAATTATCCTTAAACAAGGAGTTCAGTAAGCCTAAGTCAGAGGCGCAGTCAGTAATTGGATTTAAGGAGATCTGAATGAGAGTCGATGAGACACCTTGGGACTTTGATCAGTGGTTGAAGTTCCAGATCAGGCAGGCTAATATGCAAATCTCAGATACCCAACATCATGACTAGTTTATAAGATCGCTTTTTCCGCATTTAAGAATACCTCTATCACAGCAAAAGATAGCAACACAGGCAAAAGCCTTGGAGATTGCGATGAGGTTGCACACATTGCCTATTTCGAATATGAACCTTGGGGTGTGAGATTCATTCGCAGTTACAGAGCCTGCACTTGGGGTTGTAGAGCCTGAAGAAAGGAAGGGAATCTCAGTTGGAGGTGCGCGCTGAGATTTGGTGTCTAAAATGTAAAATCCATTGACATGATAAGGATCATTGCCTAGTCTTTAGGAACTATATCATAAGGGGAGGAGCTGTTCCCATGAAACCAGAGAGAAATATTGGAACGAGTGCGGGAAATGTGTCGTGGTGTGCTATTTGTCAGGTTATAGGACAGCATGCTATTGATAACTGCCATCTATTGCGGAATTTTGTATAGACCCCTCAACAGTTATTTTGCAATTTCTGTAATTTAGAAGGGCATGATGAGCGCCATCGTAGAAGCTATGAGTTGATGATGGATAGAACCCCTACCTATAGAATGCAGGCAGAATGTTAGCCTCAAGATCAAGGCATGGGAGAAACATGCGGCAGGTTCCAAGGCTGAGGATGAGGAAGAGGTGCTAGACCAGGGCGAGGACGTGGGTAAGTAATTTTCTATAACTGTGGCAAAGCAGGGCACTTCACACGTGATTTTCCAAATCCCACACATCCCTCATGTCAGTGTTATCAATAGTTTGATCATGTCATAGAGGAATGTCTAGTTGTTATGGAAAATATGCAAGAAAAGAAGTCACAACCCTAGAAGCCTACATAGAACATTCAGATGATGAGGGTTGAGCCCTGCAAAGAGGATCAAAACATAATTACTGTATTGAGAAGTGGTATAGAAACTAGCACAGATAAAGGTAAGTAGCCTAAGGAGGAGGGATGTGTATGCAAGGATGCTAAGAAGGAAGTCGATTTTGATATGAATCATGCTAAAGAAACATTCTTGGAAGAAAAGAAGAACTTCGCTGAGGCCTCTACCTCAAGAAGTCAGGAGAAAATGCTTAAGACTAATGTGACTCAAGAAGTAGATCCTTCAATACTAGCTATCTTTTTGAAGACTTGTATGAAGCTTCTGCTCTATCAAAAAGAAGTGGAAGCGTTGCAAGACTTAATACACAAGTGTTGAAATAAGGAAAAGACTTGTATAGAGCAATGCACAGTTAGAAAGATTGGTAATCATAAGACACGAATAGGGTGCAAGATGAGGTTAACTGCGTAGATCGGTGAATATGAAATGGACTAGATAATCTTGGATCGGGGGTTTGATGCGAATGTCTTGCCTAAGAAAACATGGGATAGGATGGGGAGACCTATGCTACACCGGTCTCCTATTCAATTGCACATGGCCAATCAGCATAAGATTATTCCAATGGGGTGTTTATACTGTGTAATGATGGACATTGAGGGTGTGAGTGCTCTGGATGATTTTGAGGTCATTGAGATAGTGGATGATAGTAACCCATACCCCGCGCTTCATGGAATCAACTGGGCTATTGATATGAATGGGATAATCAACTTGAAAAAGTGAAAGATTTCCTTTGAGAAGAAGTCACTCAGGGTAGTAGTAACCTTAGACCCTGCAGAAGGAATGCGTTACACTGAACCTATGCGTGACTATGTAGAAAGTGACGATGATCTCAATCAGATATACAAGATAACAATGCTAGATGAGGATTGGATTAGTCCTACAGTAGATGGGTGAATTGCATGGGATAGGGATAGCTCCTATGTCTCATATTCAGATGAAGAGCTTGAAAAATAGTAGAATAGGTTGCATGAAGTATCTACGCTCTGCCGCAACATGATGACCAAGTCACTAAGCTGCATTTCAACTGAGGTAAGAAACCTTCCACATTATTATGGGTTGACTAATATGGAATTATTTTTAGATGAATTTGAAAAGGAAGTACTGGAACAGCATTGATTCCAGGCACTGGAATTGGAACTGTGCACTATGCCTGCCCGTTGGTTGGGTATGCACAAGGAGAGCTTCGAAGGATGGAGAGAATACCACACAATGATGAAGTTAAATTTTGGTTACGATAATACCAGGGTGATAGAAAAATACAGCGGGAAGGATGATCTGCTCGATCATTTAACATGATGGACTAAGGCTTGGGGAACAAAACCACAACAAAAATGGGTGCATATATTTTGTCATATGCTAGATACAATCTGTTATAGCTCCAAATCTCACCAGTATGGTTTGTGATGCTTCAGCCATGGCCTAGGGCAACCCCTCCTTCCAGACCTGGTCATATATCTAAAAAATAGTGTTTTATTCCCTGTACGCGACATTGCCTTGAGTTAAACGCGTGTATACGCGGGTTCATACATAGCTAACCCGCGTATATGTATTAAAACACTAAAAAAATATAAAATTCCTTATTTTCGGGCGGAGATCGCGGGTTTTACCTGCTGATCACCTGTTAGTGCCCGTGGCCTCAACTGTCCCCAACCAATTCCTAACTAAAAACTACTTTGGAATTGGTATAAAATGACACCAAAGGGAAGGCCTAGAGGAGGAGAGAGTATAGAGAAAGGTTATTATACTGAGATTTCCCCCTGATCAGGTCTGAAGACCCTTGTGCCTTCTTCACTTCCCCCATTTTGTATAGGAAACCCTTGTTTCCTTGTGATTTGATGTTCATCC
>APFE030314822.1:74280-88347 GCA_000404065.3 Pinus taeda
TTGGATGTTCATTTTTCCCATCACATCTTGGAGAGAGTAATGGAAGGTGACCTACTAGTGGCTTGAGGCGGGACGGATCCAGAAGGAGGCTGAGCTTGGAGCTTGCAGAAGCGGATTCAGGTGATATTGCTCTTGTTTCATATTATTTTATTTATCTAATAAAGAAACACGTCTTGTTCCTGAAACGCTCTTTTCTTTGTGTTAATGATATTTATATGTGAAGTTCATACTTGAATAGATGCTTATAAGTTTGTAACTAACTCATCTTTTCATATAACATAAAGATCATTTTTTATGTAAAAATCTTGTCCATATACTGTTGTAGTTTGTGGAATTGTGGTTTTTACAGGACCAAGGAGCGGAAGGGACGTGAAGAAGGGTTTGCACCCTTGAGTAACTACCCAAACGTAGGACATCAGGTATGCCCCTTTCACCCTAGAGGTAGTTATCTATAGCATAACCGGTTGTATGTGTGTGTGTTTCTTAACTTAGATAATCTTCCGTCTACTAAGGTTTCACCCAAGAACCTTAGGGGAGAATTTCCCGCAACACAATCCCAATGAACTGGTATTTGGAGACAAAGCTTCGCCATGGAACGACTGAATGGGACATTTTAAGGGATAGTTTTCTATTAATGTCCAACGTCGAGGTTGGGTTTGAGAGAATTGATGAGGCGCTCCAAGAAATTAAAGTAGCTATATTCAAAACACCGAAGGAACCAGTAGAATGGACTCAGCCATATTGGAGTACACAACTTCACCATGCGTTGGAATGCTATAATGTGACTACTGCAGAAGAGGATGACCTGAAAAATATTACCATCCCTGAGACTGAAGGTCTGTGTGACATCGAGGACCGAAGGTAGCAAACCCAAATATATCAGAGCCTCTAAACACTCAAATGGTAAACATTGGGTCTGAAGAAGAACCCAAGTTCGCAAAGATAGAAGATTATTGGGATGAAGATATAGTTGATAAGGTAGCTGAGCTACTGCACAAATGCCAGGACTTATTTCCCATGAAATTTTCATATTTGAAAGGGATTGTCAGAGATTTAGATGTTATGAAGATTATGTTGAAACCAGATGTGAAGCCTATTAAACAATGACCTTATCAATTGAATCCAAAGTATAAGGAAGAGGTGCACCTAGAATTGGATAAGATGCTAAAAGAAAAAATTATTGAGCCTATAGAAGAATCCAATTCGGTAAGCTCAATGGCAGTCCAAGAAAAGAAACAGAAGGGAGAAATCTGCATATGCATAGATTTGCGGAAGCTGAATGATGACTGTGTGCATGACCCGTTTCTGACTCCACTTACTGACGAAGTATTAGAGAATGTTGGCAAGCAAGAATAATATTCATTTACTTATGGATTTTTGGGTTATCATTAAATAAAGATCACGCCGGAGGATTGAAGCAAAAAAACATTCATGATGGAGTGGGGCTTCTTCCAATATATAGTTATGCCCTTTGGATTGAAGAATGCGCTTGCAATATTTTCCCAGGTAGTGATCGTGACATTCAAAGAATTCATTCACAAGTTCCTGGAAGTATATTTCGATGAATGGACTGTGTTTGGGCTGGTGAAGCACCATGTTATGCACCTATGCCTCATACTCGATACATGTCGAAGATTTTATATCACATTGAACTTGAAGAAGTGTATATTCTATGTTCCTTTTGGGATTTTTCTTGACCACATTGTCTGTAGGCATGGATTGATGGTGGACCCTACAAAGATCATTGTTATTGTGAATTTGGTACACGCTAGGAATGAGAAACAATTGCGAGCAACATTGGCACACATAGGGCACTACAAAATGTTTATCAAGGCATATGCCCAGATTAATGCACCGATGGAAAAGTTGTTAAAGAAGGATGTGATTTTTTTTTTGGGATGAATACTATCAAGGAAACTTAGATGTCTTGAAGGAGAAAATGGTGACAATGCCTATCTTGGTGTTTCCCAACTGGAAAAAGGAGTTTCATGTGCATGTTGATGCCTCCTGTATTGCATTGGGAGTAGTCTTAACATAGGCATGAGAGGAAGAGATCAATCATTTGATAGCTTTCACGAGAAGGAAGTTTTCCAAAGGTGATAATAATTACTCCACTACAGAGTGTGAGGGGTTGGTGATGGTCTATGTGCTACGGAAATTCAAGAATTATTTATTGGGTGGACACATTAAGATGTACAGAGATCACTCCACGTTGAAGTACAGGGTCAATAAGCCTATGTTGGGGGGGAAGATCTACCGATGGTTACTATTATTCCAAGATTATGACTTCAAGGTAATTGTGAAACCTGGAAGGCTGAATGTAGGCCTGGGCCATCTCCGCGTCACAGATGACCATTTTGCTAATATTATTTAGTTTTAACGATGGGAATAACTCCAGCAGGCTATACCACTCAACAAAAGGAGTAAGTAATTCATGTCGTAGATTTATCAGTTATTGTTGGTCATTTGTATAGATGGCGTCAGATGAGATGTTACAAAGATATGTTTCGGAGTTTGAATGCATGAGTATCCTAGCTAAAGCCCATGGGGGTGTGGCAAAAGGTCACTATGTAGGGAAAATGACCATAGAGAATATTTGTGTGCGGGGTGATTGTGGCTAACGTTACACAAGGATTCTAATGCATATTGTAAGGTGTGCAAGTCTTGCCAAAGGATGGGGCAATCTTCACAAAGGGATGAATTTCCTTTAAATCCCCAAATTTTGTTGCATGTCACTAATTTTATAGGTCCCATACAAGCACCAAGAAAGAAGACAGGTGCACGGTATATTATTACTGCGATAGAGTATTTAACAAGATGGGCAGAAGCACAACCAGCGAGGGATTGTACAGCTACCACTACTGTGAAGTTTCTCTTCGAGTATGCCTTAACTAGGTTTGGATGCCTAAAGATTTTGATGAGTGATAGGGGTACACATTTTTTGAATGAAACAATCAATGTCATGTTGGAAGAATTTTAGGTATACAATCATAAGAGCACGCTCTATCACCGACAGGAAAATGGAATGGTGGAAGCTTTTAATAAGATTTTTGAGCATGCATTAACCAAGGTATTCAACGAGCAAAGGAATTACTAGGACATGCACGTACCTGTTGTGTTATGGGCTTATAGGACAACCTACAAGAAGTTCATAGGACAAAAAACATTCAGGTTGGTCTATGGAATTGAAGCAGTCATGCGAATGGAGTATATTGTGCCCAGTTTAAGGATTGTAACCTTGAATGAGATGGCAGACTGTGAGACATTGGAAGAACGACTTGCATAAATCATGGAGTTAGAAGAGGACCACTTCCTTGTAGGATTTCAGCAGAAAGTGCAAAAGGAACGGGAGAAATCATGGCACAGTCGACATATTTAGATGCACACGTTCAAGCTAGATGATCTAGTGCTATTGTATGATAGCAAGTTTACAAATTTTCCAGGAAAATTTCAAATGCACTGGTTGGGGCCATATGTTATTAAGGAGATCATGGGTGGTGGCACAGTTCAGCTCGCGAAGCTGAATGAGGAATAATTTCGTGGAAAATTGAATGGAAGTAGGCTAAAGTTGTACACAGGGGATGTTGCCCCTACGTAATGACTATATGGTAGAAGGACAGTCTCAGTAATCCAAGCAAGTGTAAATGATTGTGGGACTATAAACTATACTTCCTGATGAAGTGAGAAACTTGGTAGGGAGGCTTTAAGATGGATGACAATGTTGCGATATGTGAAGTTGCGATGGATGAGCTATGTCATGGAGAATGATGCCACGTAGGTGGGACCAATTTTAGTTGTTGAGGTTACTATTCATGATTTGATGGCCAAAAATAAGTTAAGAGGAGCAAGTAGGTGCTATCTATGGTGAAAATCTTTGAGATCTATCGCCAAAGGAGCATTTATTATCAGAATTTAGGTGGAATGGTTGGATTTGAATTCGAAAATCCTTATAAATATTGCATGTTGGACCAGCAAAGAACACTTTGCATTTTGAGACTTGTTTAGTTGATTTGTTGTCTGAATTTTATGAGTCGTTAGTTCTGGGAGGATTTTGATGCAAGCCCAACATTTTTTTCCTTACATGCATGGAATCAGAAGGTTATTCTTCAACAAATGACTGCCACCAACCCTGCCGAAGCCATGAGTTCTGAAGCTATTGTGTCTGATGCGCTGAGACTTGAGATTTCAAGTATGGAAGCTTCAACCCCTGTGCCTACCACGTCGAGGTCACCCAGGTCACAAGAATTTGCCGCAAGAGATAAAAAAATAGCCACAAAAGAGAAGAAACCAGCCATAAAGGAGAAGCAAAAGAAGTCAGTGCAGAAGAAGGAGAAAAAAGACAAACAACTGGAAAAAGTAGTGGATTTAGAAGAGTAGGAGTACCAAGGTGTCAAATAAGTCGAGGTCGAATAAATCAAGCCTATCACAAGGCTTCCTAAGTATATCCCTCCGTGGAGGGGGATAACCAAAGTTCCCAAGGACCCAGATTCTGGAAAGTTTTTCATGCTGATTCCCATGCTGCCTAAGCAGGTCGAATTTGTAGGTCCCATGTTAGCGTGAATTCCAGTATTGAAAATGAAGGACTGGGACCTCGTGGACCATGAAAAGTGTTGGAAATACTAGGGGGTGGAGGTGAATCAATATTTCTTTTCAATTGTTATTTTTACAAGTTAAATCATGTATATTTAGAACACAAAAATGAACAACAAGAATAAATTCTTTTATTCATATAATCTTTACAATTGATAAGATACAATATATATAAGGCTTCAATTTGTTTCCAAGCACCAACTTGGTCTTTTGTGAGGCTCCAACCTCTAGGGCACCGACCTTGTCTTGTCAAGGCACCAACCTTGGATTTAGGAGCATCAACTCTAGGGACACCAATCTTTCCAATTCTGAGGCACCAACCCTGTCTTGTCAAGGCACCAACCTTGGATTTAGGAGCACCAACTCCAAGGACACCAATCCTTCCAATTCTGAGGCACCAACCCTAAGGGCTCCAACGCTATCTTGTCAAGGTACGTTTGGTGGTCATTCTATGCTCCCAAAATCTTCTTCACTGAATTCTGTCATTCTACAGCTTCACTGTAGTCTCCATGCTACATCATCAATGACAACTTGTCTTCATATGAAGGAGTCTTCACAACTCTTCATACTGTCCACACAGAGTCTGCAATGTTACCTCATGATGATTTCAAATAGGCATCATGATCTTCAATAACGTTTCCAAGATTTGTTGAAGCTTTCCAACAAGATATCTGGGCTAAACCTCAATGTATGCATAAAAACAAGTCTCTGTTTCCAAGCCTCTATTTCTATTGTCACAATAACTGCTTTAGAAGTGATTGTCACAGTATCTTACTTCCAAATAACATACTTACAAATACTTCAACACTGGCATTGTATATTATTCCCTTCAACTGATGAATGATGAAATCTTACTTGACTGGTCTGAGGTCAAACAGATCTTCATCTTCTGTTGGCAATTTGGATTCCTTTTGTCCTGGTGGACCTTTGGCTTTCTTCTGTCCTACTAGACCTTCAACCTCCTTCTATCCTACTGGACCTTTGGCATTTTTCTTTTTCTGTTCTGTTGGACCTACAACATACTCTATTTCTTCCAGTTCTATCATTGTGAACTTTTCCTTGTTCTCTATTATAGATGCCTAAGACACCCTGACCTTTGGCTTCCTTTTTTTCTCTCCTAATCTTCACCTTCCTCTACGCTCACTCAACCTTTTGGCTTCCTTCTTCAATCGCTTGATCTTCGTCTTCCTCTACACTCACTCAACCTTCTTTGCTCACTTGATCTTCGGTTTCCTCTGTCTCTTCAAGTTCACCAATACTCAAAATACACGTTCATTTGGGAGAGAATCCGACTTATGATATTGCATATTAAATTATATCAGAGAGGCCCTTTTATCCATAGACTTGATTGTTCAAGGAAATCGCATCACAAGAGAGGTTATACTGATATTGGAGATCCCATGTGCCACGTCATTCCTTTAATCGCAATTGCAACTTTCAGAGGTCTTTTACAAGTCATGCCCATAACATACTCTGTCCTCTAATATCAACATCATTGATCTTCACATATCAACATAGTTAAAAGCATATAATGGGTGGTCCTACTAGCCACATCATCACCTTAATCGCAATTGTAGTTTTTCTAAGGTTTGCACATAACACAGTGATTTCACTACTGCCGACAGAGCAGATGCGATGTGATCTTAAGAAATTGTTAATAAACTCATTGGGTCCACAACCTTATCGCAATTAGTGGTTAACCATCATTACATTTCTTTAAGACTGCGACATGTGACAGATGTGATATTTCTTTAGGTGCTATTATAAGGGTGCAGCGGGTCTGCATACATATTGCAATTGGCCGATTTAACATGTCATCCTTTTTGAACTTTGTGATTGCGATATTACCTTAGGGCTATTACTATAACATGTTCGGGTCTGCATGTATTATCGCAATCACAGTTTTAGTGTGACATTCCTTTAAGACTTGTGGTGTGAAGGTTTTGATACACACAGATGCGATATTACAATAGGGTGGTTTATAATGAAGCAATCAGGTCCGCACCCTATATCACAATCGGGGGATTCAATGTGACAACTGTTTTTATTGTCGCAATAACTACTTTAGAAGTGATTGTCGCGGTATCTTACTTCCAAACAACATACTTACAAATACTTCAACACTGGTTTTGTCTACTGTTCCCTTCAACTAATGAATGATGAAATATTACTTAACTGGTCCGAGGTCAAACAGATCTTCGTCTTCTGCTGGCCATTCAAATTCCTTCTATCCTATTGGACCTTTGGCTTTCTTCTGTCTTGCTGAACCTTCAGCCTCCTTCTATCCTAGTGGACCTTCAGCCTTTTTATTTTTCTGTTCTGTTGGACCTACAACATACTCTATTTCTTCCATTTCTATCATTGTGAACTTTTCCTTGTTCTCTATTATAGATGTCTGATACGCCGTGACCTTTGGCTTCCTTTTTCACTCGCTTGATCTTTGGCTTCCTCTACGCTCACTCAACCTTTTGGCTTCCTTCTTCAATTGCTTGATCTTCATCTTCCTCTACACTCACTCGACCTTCTTCGCTCACTTGATCTTCGGCTTCCTCTATCTCTTTGAGTTCACCAATACTCAAAAGACACGTTCATTTGGGAGAGAGGCTGACTTATGATACCGCATATTAGAATTATATCAGAGAGGCCCTTTCATCCATATACATGATTGTTCACGGAAATCGCATAACAAGAGAGGTTATATCAATATCGGAGATCCCACGTGCCATGTCATTCCTTTAATCTCAATCACAACTTTCGGAGGTTTTTTACAAGTCATGCACATAACATACTTTGTCCTCGGTTATCAACATCATTGATATTCACATATCAACATAGTTAAAACCATATAATGGGTGGTCGTACTAGCCACATCATCACCTTAATTGCAATCACAGTTTTTCGAAGGTTTGCACATAACACAATGATTTTACTACTGTCGACGGAGTGGATGCGATGTGATCTTAAGTAATTGTTAATAAACTAGTCAAGTCCACAACCTTATCACAATCAACGATTAACCATCATTACATTTCTTCAAGACTTGCAACATGTGACGGATGTGATATTTCTTTAGGAGGTATTATAATGGTGCAGTCGGTCCGCATACATATCGCAATTGGCCGATTTAACATGTCATCCTTTTTGAACTTTGTGATTGCAATATTACCTTAGGGCTATTACTATAACCTATTCGGATTTTCATGTATTATCTCAATCACAGTTTTAGTGTGACATTCCTTTAAGACTTGTGGTGTGAAGGTTTCGATACACACAGATGTGATATTACAATGGGCAGTTTATAATGGAGCGATTGGGTCTGCACCTTATAACACAGTTGGAGGATTCAATGTGACAAGCCTTTCATAATTTGCAATGCAGTATTCGAATAAGCTTCTTTTGATAACTCAACCAGGTCCACAACTTTATCACAAACGACGGTTTGCGGGACTTCGACTAGCACATGGATTAAAAATTGGCCTTAACCCCCACAGTTGACCATGATCTAAGGGTTGACTATGAGATCGATGGTTAGGATTAAGTGCGGGACTTCACGATGGCTTCATGATGGCTTTTGATAAACTACTTCCAATGAACTTTTTCGATATGTTTCTCTTGCTCCAATAGGTCTTCCTTTGACTTTCGATAGCTCTTCTTTGACATCTCCTGTTACTTCACGGATCTACTGCTTCCTATGAACTCTTCTGATAGCTCTTCTTTGACTACTCCTGTTCTTGACTTTCAATGGCTTCCAATGTCTTTCCAATGGCTTCCCTAAAGGCTTTGCTACTTGGCTTCTTGCTCCTATTTCTTCATGGATCTGCTCTGCTTCTCCTTGGATTCATATCATCATTTAGTATCCGAGAATATTTCCATATTGACATCAATGAAAATCTAAATAAAAAATATCCCCCTTTGTCATTGATGGCAATATTCTTCTTCTCTCCCCCTTTGACATTAATGGCAAAGGAGTGCTCAGGGACTCCCCCTATCGAACTGCTCCCCCTATCAAATTATTTCTGTTCTTTATGAAGAATATATTTTTATGGGTATGTTACTCCCCCTGTCATGGTGCTCTTCTTTTTACTTAAGATAGAAGGATTGATGCCTTCTCATCAACTAGCACATTATCCCTTATTCATGTCTAAAAAAAACTACTTTATCATGGCTTCAACAATGCTTAAAGATGATCCACTTCAATGCTTCCAAACAGATTGCAAATAGCCACACACCAAATGTTCAAGTCCAAGTGTTTATGCTTCAATCCATATTCTGTTGTCTCCACAGTCAGAATTAAGAGGCTTTCACTGTTCGAATTTGGAGAAAATGCCACTGAAATTGTCATTCTCGCTATCTTTCTTCAAATCATGATTCCTTTGTATCTCTATGCTTCTCCTTAAGTTACTGAGCTATATTCGATTGCACAACTTCTCCTTTCTATAGTCCTTTTGATGAGACATCTTTTCCTTGTGTTCTTGCAAAAGTCTCTGCAAGTTATCTCCACTAGCAGATTTTGATATCCCACCTGTGACTATCTTTTAAGTTCTTTTCACTGATTGGCATCTTTTTTCTTTTTGCAATGCTTCAGTTTTGTTAGATGCTGCCACATGCTCTTGCTTCAAGCTTCATTCCTAGATGTATATGTTTGTTTGAAGGTTGCCTCTATTTGTGTCCATAATTTACCTATTCTCACATTAAATCCCTGAGTCGAGACATAAACTTCTGTAATAACAAAAACACAGTTATTTTCCCTATTTCTCTAGTATTAGATGACCTTCTCTGCAGGATAGTTCAAGGCACATTCAAATTGTATTTGCTTCCTTCTCCATATTTATGTAACTTTCTTATGTGGCATAGTTCTAGCTTGTGAAGGTGCCCAAATCAAGTTACAATTATGTGCCATATGACCAATTTTATGACCCTTGAAGCATTCTATGTTGTTCATGAATAAGAACTTATGACTTCTTCTTGCAAAATTGTTCCTCAAAGACTGTTGGGGACCATAATATCTATCTTTATGATATGCCCTACAATCTTTTTCCATGTGTCCAAAGTTTGTACAAGCATAACAATAACCAAGAGATAAACCTTGGTACCTGGGAGATGGAGATGTTCTTGATGTACTTCTGAAGTCTTCCTGCCTTGAGATCCTTTGATGATAACCATTGCTTCTCGTATCCTTGACATCATCTACATTTCTTATTGGAGCGGGATTTCTTCCATTTTTGCCTTGACTCTTCTCCTTGCCTTTGCTGGTACTGGATGCATCAACATTTATTTATGGCTTCCTCACATCCCTTTTGTTTGAAGCATTATCATTTTTGTTTGAGGATTCACCTGCATACCTGAGACCTGATTTATCAAATGGACATCTTTGATGGTTGAGCATGTCATCTAAGGCTTGAGAGCTCTTCATGATTTTGTCCATCCCTTCAACCTTTTTCTTGAGGGAGACAATCTTTTCTTCCAATATTTCACAATCATTATTCTTCTTAGCAAGTTGTTTCTCAATTTCTTCCTTGATACAAGTAGCTTCATTTGCTTCTATTTTAAGGGAGATGATATTTGATTTCTTTTGAAGATTTTTTCATTTTCCTTTGCTAGACTGCTCTCCATTTCTTCCTTGATCCTTGACGCTTTACATGTTTTGGCCTTAAGAAGGTTGATGTTATATTTTAATTTGAAGATTTCTCCATCCTTTTCTTTTAGTTGACATATCATGGTGTTTCTCTCCTTTTCTACTTCATCAACCTGTCCTTCTATGATTGCCAATGCTTCCATTGTCTTCTCAACTCCTTTTGCTAACTTTCTTGCTTCTTATAGTTGAGATTTGAGAGAGGAGACCTCTACCTTGTACTGACCAATCTCTTCTTCAAGTTTGTTCAAGCTCTTGTGCCTTTGTTCAAGTTGACTTGATAGGGTATCTTTCCGCTTATTTGCTTTATCCAATTGATTTTTCATGGATATGACTTCTTCATCATGCTTTCTTTTGCTTTGATGAAATTACTTCTTAATCTTGGAAAGCTCTTCATCCCTTTCTTGTACTTGAAGCTTGACAAGGTCAACTTTCTTCCTTGTTTGGTCTTGTTCACCAGCTAGTGATGTCTTATTAAGTTCCTTGTTTTCCTTTTTGAAATTGATAATCTCTTCCATGGCAGCCATAAGTTTAGTGAGGAGATCTTCTACAAAGTCTTTTTCATTTTCTTCATATTCTAGGTCTTCTTTAGCCTTAATGTAATCACTCTCATTTTCATCTTTTATGATGGGTTTTAGATTTCATTCTTGGTTTCCATCATCTTCTTGACTAGTGGTCATGGTCAATGCTCCTTTTGAGTGAAGGTTTATGAAGTTTGTCCATATACCCTTTGTTGATGAACATTTTCCTAAGTTGTTCTTTATAGAATCAGGTAGCCCATTCAAGATTGCCTTCATTGCTTGCTTTTGCATTGTACTCCTTGGCTTCTCCATCCATCATTCTATCAACAATCACTGATTTCCAGATTTCAATGCCTTGAGTCTTTAAGAAATTCCTCATTCTTTATTCCCATATATTAAAGTTTCCGTTGAACCATGGAGCCTTCTCAAATTGATTGTCTTCTATTTCAGTGGTAGAGGGAGCCACATCTTTAGGAGGATTGGAGACTTTCTTCCTTGGCTTCACCATTTGTGTTCTAAAGATCAACTGTTAGGTCCCTATACTACTAGTGTAACCCCTTATTGTTATTAGTACAACCCCCTTATTATATTGTTGTGCCCATTGTAGTCCCCATATTGTTATTATTGTGCCCCATTAGCCTTCCCATTATTGTTATTATTGTGCCCTTACATTATTATTGTTATGTCGGCTCTGATTATATTATGACCCCTTAGACTCCTATATATAGAAAGGAAGTCTTTTCATTTGTATCATCTAAGAATTATTCATTTGTGTAATGTAAAGGAAGTTTCCCCCTCGAAGAGGCTTATTTCTAAGGCGTTGATCTATCTTTTCTATCTTTTTGTGAGCTGGTTTCATAACATTTGGTATCAGAGCTTTGGATTCTAAGGTTTCACTTCTCCAAACAAGCCATCATGGAATTTTTGCTATAACTATTTTTCTGAAACGTTTCAGAAGCTAACAAAAAAACCCACTTGATTCAACGTCTCTCTGAACCTCAGATATGAATTCCAGATCTTGTCTTGCTATATGTTTGGAGATATGATCTGAGGAAGTTAGGGTTTTCCCAAGATCCATAATTTCATCTAAAACCGCTCATCGTGGAATTTTCACTTAACCTTTGTTGATACAAAGTTTTAGAAGCTAAAACAAATATCCATTCGAGAAGAAATCGATGTGAACCTCATGTCCAAATTTCAGATCTTGTCTCGCTATATCTGTAGATATATGATCTAAGGAAGTTAGAGTTTTGGAAGACTCCTGAATTACGTCCTAAACAGGTGACCTAGGGAAAATCGTCATAACTATCTCACTGAGCATCAGATTGAAATTTCATAAGAAGTTTCAGAAACAGGATGGACTGTAGTTTTTTTTGTAAAGTTTTCAGATCTAAAGGTCAAAACGGTGACACATGGCACTTCATACAAGTTTGCTCTTCTGAAAAGGTCTATAATCAGGTCACCGTGGGAGATTTGGCATAACTCTTTCTTGGATAATCAAATGCCGATCAGACTTGGGGGGTTAGAAAGAGAACTCAAAGAGCTACCGTAGAAAGAAATTTTAGAACTTGGAGATCTGAAATTACAAAGTTACAGTTGTTTCACGTTCGAGCTCCTAAAATCAAGAAAAATCAAGATGAGGAAGTTTGATGGCAAGGATTGAAGAAATATTTTGATCTACATGGTGTACCATTTCTACAAAAGTTATGTATTGCATCTTTGTATTTAGAACAAGAGCAATTTTTATGGTATAAAGGGCTTTGTTATCGTAAACCACTTGCTATGTGGTCAATTTTCATGGAGGAAATTATAGCACATTATGAGGATACAAAGAGAAACACCTTCTTTAGAGCAACACCAGAACAATTGGAAGAAAAAAGAGCAAAAGGGCTTTGTTTCAAAGTGGAAAGAAAAATTATGGCAAGAAGGAAGTCTACCCCTCACAACTATAAATATGGAAGTGTTGTTTCTCCTAGCCTTCCACAACCTACAAGGGTTACACCACAACAATTGAAGAAAAAAGAGAAAAAGGGCTTTATTACAATTGTGATAAAAAACACATTAAAGGTCATAAGTTTGTTGAGAAGAAATTATTTTACATTGATTGTGGAGAGGAGGAAGAAAAGGATCAAGAAACGTCAAAAGAAGAGTGTATACACCAGGAACCAACCCCAGAGAAAGAAGAAATGAATCCGACAACATATTGTAAAGCATTGATAATTACTACTCCTCAAACTTTTAAGATAGAAGGACATATCAAGAAGAAAAAGGTTCAAGAAGTGAAAGACCACATCAAGAAAGAAGAAATGAATCCAACCATATCTTGTAATGCAATGGCCGGAATTACCACTCCTCAAACTATCAATATAGAAGGACATATCAAGAAGTGAAAGATCACATAGAGCATCAAGAAATGAATCCAACCATATCTTGTAATGCACTGGAAGAAATTACCGCTCCTCAAACTCTCAATATAGGAGGACATATCAAGAAGAAAAAGATTCAAGCAGTGAAAGATCACATCAAGCATCAACAACAAGTTCTCCAAATTTTAAAGGATAATGCAACTTTGGTGCAAAATTGAATGGAACAACGAGTAGATCAACATCACAATGAAAGAAGTTTTGATGTACGTGATTGGGTATTTTTATGGTTACAAACATATAAACAAATGTCCCTTAAGAAATCTATTTATGAGAAGGAAATGTTAACAATACTACACGCACTTAATAAATTGCGACCTTACCTAATGGGAAGACACTTCAAAGTAAAAATAGATAACGATAGTATTAAATACTTTTTAGAACAAAGATTATCCTTTGAAGAGCAACAAAAATGGGTCACAAAGATGTTGGATTATGACTTTGAAATCATCTACAAAAAAGGGAAGCAAAAAGTTGTGGCAGATGCACTCTCAAGAAAGGATGAGGATGTGATAGCATTGTTATGCATCATTTCTATTATCCAACCAGATTAGATAAATGAAACAAGGTATGAATGGAAGAAGGATGAAGAGGTGTGGTCACTCATTCAAAAATTGCAGAAGATCCCAGTTCAAAAAATATTTCCAGAACTTGATGAGGAAGGAAAAATCATATTGGGGCCTAGAGAAATCACAGAAACAAGAACCTAACAGTTATGAAATCGATCAATTTCAAAGTATCTCATCAAGTGGAAGAACTTACCTACTGAGGATTCCACATGGGAGGACACGAATTTTATACAGAAGCATCAAGAACTACTCAAGCATTGAGGACAACACTTTCTGAAGGAGAGGGGCATGTTAGGTCCCTATACTACTAGTGTAACCCCTTATTGTTATTA
>APFE030314822.1:88367-101447 GCA_000404065.3 Pinus taeda
TACAACCCCCTTATTATATTGTTGTGCCCATGTAGTCCCCATATTGTTATTATTGTGCCCTTACATTATTATTGTTATGTCAGCTCTGATTATATTATGACCCTTAGACTCCTATATATAGAAAGGAATTCTTTTCATTTGTATCATCTAAGAATTATTCATTTGTGTAATGTAAAGGAGGTTGCCTCCTCGAAGAGGCTTATTTCTAAGGTGTTGATCTATATTTTATATCTTTTTGTGAGCTAGTTTCATAACATTCAATCTTCAAGCTGTTAGGCTTTGAGTGAAGGTACCTACTCTGATACCAATTGTTGGAAATACTGAGAGGGGGGGTGAATTAGTATTTCTTTTCAATTTTTATTTTTACCAGTTAAATCATGTATATTTAGAACACAAAAATGAACAATAGGAATAAATTTTTTTGTTCATATAATATTTACAATAAATAAGATACAATAAATATAAGGCTTCAATCTATTGCCAAGCACCAACTTGGTCTTTTGTGAGGCTCCAACCTCTAGGATACCAACCCTGTCTTGTCAAGGCACAAACCTTGGATTTAGGAGCACCAACTCCAAGGACACCAATCCTTCCAATTCTCAGGCACCAACCCCAAGGTCTCCAACCCTATCTTGTCAAGGTATGTTTGGTGGTCATTCTCTACTCCCAAAATCTTCTTCACTGAATTTTGTCAATCTACAGCTTCACTGTAGTCTCCATGCTACATCATCAATGAAAACCTATCTTCATATGAAAGAGTCTTCACAACTCTACATATTGTTCACATAGAGTATACAATTTTACCTCATGATGATTTCAAATAGGCATCATGATCTTCAACAATGTTTCCAAGATTTGTTGAATCTTACCAACAAGATATCTAGGCTAAGCCTCAATGTATGCATAAAAACAATTCTCTCTTTTCAAGCCTCTGTTTTTATTGTCACAATAACTACTTTAGAAGTGATTGTCACGATATCTTACTTCCAAAGAACATACTTACAAATACTTCAATGCTGGTGTTGCCTACTGCTCCCTTCAATTGATGACTGATGAAATATTACTTAATTGGTTCGAGGTCAAACAGATCTTCATATTCGGCTGGTCGTTCGGCTTCCTTCTATCCTATCGGACCTTTGGCTTTCTTCTATCCTGCTTGACCTTCAGCCTCCTTCTGCCCCGCTGGACCTTCGGACTTTTTCTTTTTTGTTGGACCTACAACATACTCTATTTCTTCCAGTTCTATCATTGTGAACTTTTCCTTGTTCTCTGTTATAGATGCCTGATACACCCTAACCTTTAGCTTCCTTTTTTGCTCACTTGATCTTTGGCTTCCTCCATTCTTGCTTGACCTTTTGGCTTCCTTCTTCAATCACTTGATCTTCGGCTTCCTCTACACTCACTCAACCTTCTTCACTCTCTTGATCTTCAGCTTCCTCTGTCTCTTCAAGTCCACCAATGCTCAAAAGACACATTCATTTGGGAGAGAGGTCGACTTATGATATCATATATTAGAATTATATCAGAGAGGCCCTTTCATCCACAGACTTGATTGTTCACAGAAATCGCATCACAAGAGAGATTATACCCATATTGGAGATCCCACGTGCCACGTCATTCCTTTAATCACAATCGCAACTTCCGAAGGTCTTTTACAAGTTGTGCCCATAACATACTCTATCCTCCAATATCAACATCATTGATCTTCACATATCAACATAGCTAAAACCATATAATGGGTGGTCCTAGCAGCCACATCATCACCTCAATCACAGTTTTTCGAAGGTTTGCACATAACACAGTGATTTCACTACTACCGATGGAGGGGATGTGATGCGATCTTAAGCAGTTGTTAATAAACCCATCGGGTCCACAACCTTATTGCAATCAGTGGTTAACCATCATTAAATTTCTTCAATACTTGCAACATGTGAGGGATGCGATATTTATTTAGGAGGTATTATAATGGTGTAGCAGGTCTGCATACATATCGCAATCGGCTGATTTAACATGTCATCCTTTTTTAACTTTGTGATTCAATGGATGTGATATTAGCTTAGGGCTATTACTATAACATGTAAGGGTCCACATGTATTATGGAAAACGTAGTTTTAGTGTGACATTCCTTTAAGACTTGTGATGTGAAAGTTCCGATACATGCGGATGTGATATTATAATAGGGCAGTTTATAATGGAGAGATTGGATCCACATCTTATATCATAGTTTGGGGATTCAATGTGACAAGACTTTCATAACTTGCGATGTGCTATTCCAACAAGCTTCTTTTGATAACTCAACTGGGTCCACAACTTTATCACAAACGACTATTTGCGGGACTTCAACTGGCACATGGATTAAAAGTTGGCCTTAACCCCCACAGTTGACCGTGCTTTAAGGGTTGACTATGAGATCAATGGTTAGGATTGAGTGCAGGACTTCACAATGGATTCATGATGGCTTCTAATAAACTAATTTCGATGAACTTTTCCGATATGCTTCTCCCTCTCCAATAGGTCTTCCTTTGACTTCTGATAGCTCTTCTTTGATAGCTTCTATTACTTCATGGATCTACTGCTTCTGATAGCTCTTCTTTGACTGCTCCTATTCTTGACTTGTAATGGCTTTCGATGTCTTTCCAATGGCTTCCCTAATGTCTTTGGTCCTTGGCTTCTTTCTCATGTTTCTTCACGGATCTGCTCTGCTTCTCCTTGGATTCATATCATCATTTAGTATCCTAGAATATTGCCATATTGACATCAATGACAATCTAGATCAACAGAAAAGTTCCCGCACTTAGCAACCCATTAATATATGACAAAGATATATTATGATGAAATGGGGGTTACGTAGTTGGAGCTCATGAAGTGGCTCCATGATGTTGAGTAGGCGGGCCTACTGAACATGCTCTTAGTGTCACACTATCATCGCTCATCTATCAACACAGTGTGTGTGCACCAGCTCCTTGCGCTAGTGCATGATGGGTTTCTGTGGCTTGGGTAGCCCATTCCAATAACAAACATGTTGATCCACAGGATAACGAAGTTGCCTCACAAAGGAGCGGACCCTTCCAAGGAGTTTGAAGGGAAAACCAGGGAGAAGGAATTAGCTGACAAAATGAAGAAAGAATATGGTATTGTGAAAAAGTCGCAAGGATACTCTATCCTTTCAATTCAAGACCATGTGGTACAGTTCACTACACTAATTCTCATAGGAAATATCATGAGGAAGTGCCATAGGAATGAAGTTCTGACGCCATTAGTATCCCTTGCAGCTTAGTGCGTGAAGGGCGTTCAGTATAATTGGGCCAAGTATCTTTTCCAAGAGTTCCTCATGAACCACCGAGAAGCCCAAGAGGAAAGCAAGATATTTCATTATGCTTGGCTATTATTATCTATCATGTTAGTTTCTTGGAGGTTGTTGGAGGATAGCCAATTTCCTCTGCACAAGAAAGATTTACCCGAGGTAGCACGGTTCACCTCACTATGGTCTACAAAGGATTCGACACGAATCAAGGGACAAATATTTTCTGGGTCCTGATGGAGATGGATCTTCAGATGGTGGTTAATAAAAGGCCAAGGTTGTCCCCAACCTTATTCAAATAATTGACAGCCTATGTGGAGTTCAAGGACGACTTTCACAATATCTCAATCAAAGTGTGGGAGGACCTAGAGTTCACATGGCATATGTTTCCTTACTTGGTATCCGAGACGGATGTGCAAGAAGTTGTAGGGTATTTTCCAACAAAGTGGTGCGAACCTACTACACTAGATGGGGGCACAAGTAAAGGCACAGAGAGCCCTGCTACACAGAAGCAAAAGGATGCTGCTCAGAAGGCCATGCATGCCTTGGCCGAACAGTAGCAGAAGGAAACTACTAAGGTAGCTTTGGAGAAGGAATGAATAGAGAAAGAGCAAGCTACTAAAGAGAAGGCAGAAAAGGAATGACAAGAGACAGAGACAGGTGGAAAATCAACTTCACATCATAGTGATGAGCAAGATCTATCTGAGCAGGGAGGAGGCAGTGGTGAGGAGCAAAGAACTCCTTTCATCCTGAAGTGGTGCGGTCAGGAGCAGACTACTGGACAACGCAAAAAACACAATTTGGACAAGCAGACACATCTTGACCCAATGGTGCTGATGGAACGCAATCTCAATGAGATCACAGACAAGGTGAGGGACATGAAAACCGAGGTTCTTCAACAATTTGAGCAACAATATATGAAGATGTTGGGCAGCATCCAAAAGGATATGCGCGAGTTGTAGAGCTAGGCGAACAAGATCAAGGTGGGTGTTGGGAAAGTGACCAAAGCACAAGGGAGCTTCACACATGTAAGTGGCACAATGGCAGAGCTAGAATGGACTCTCCATCTCAAAGTCATTTCATTGCCAGAGGGGTCTGTTCGCGTAGAATCAGAAGAGTATTGCATTGTGATTAACAAAGTGAAGGACATGGGGCTAAATTTGGTCACACTGCTGCTCAAGACCCTCCATGCACTGCATCAGGGGGAGCTACACCTCCGCCTGTAGTTTTGCTAGTTCTACTGAGAGGATCTTGAATCCTAGATCTAGTTCATGTACTTCCATGTGAGCACCTAATACAAATTTTAACAATATTATCATAGTATTCCTTAGAAATATCACCTTACCCCATTAAATTTAGTGTCTCTATCCACTCATCTTTCATGCCCTTGATTAAATAAGTTTTTAACACCTCTTGGGGTAAAGTGGTGTAAGGTCATCTCTAAGAGTTATATTAAAATCTTTCAATGTATTCTTCTAAAGTCTCATTATATTTTTCCATAATTTGAAAATTTTTCTCTTAAGTCCCTAAACCGAAAATAAACCTGATATTTGGTAAGGAAAACATTTTTCATTTCATCCCATGAATTTATAGAAGTGCCTTCTAGTCCCATACACCAATGTAGAGCTGCTCCCTTCAAGATAGAAGGAAATAGTTCTAGTTTTTATGGGTCGGTAGTGTAATCATAACTTAGGCACAGGACATCGAACTCAAACAAGAATGCATTGGGGGCTTCAAAGGTCATTCCATGAGAATTTGGTATATTTTGTAATTGAATGGCTTTGATTAGTGCATTAGCTAGATTATTGACTATAGGGTATTCTATCGTTGAGGTTTGTGTTTGTAGTGATGTGTTTTCCATTTGGTCAAAAATATGCCAGTAGCCTTCAAGGATTCCGTGCTCACGAGGCACTATCTGAGTAGGAGGAATTTGGGTAATGTTCGTCCCTTGAATGGTTCCCACAACAATATATTTAAATTCAAGGATTCGAGTGCTTTCTCTGCAATAGGGGTTGCAAAAATTCCAGGGTCGACAAATTGTGGTTCTGATTTAGCGGATTGTGGATCTTCCTCGGTTTTTTCACCTTCCCCCTCTTTTAAATACAATAATTCCCCTCAAATTTATTAGAATAACTAAGGTGTCTAATGGATGTATCTTGGAAACTTCTTTCAGATCCTTTAGTCTTATTGTGAATCTCAACATGAGCTGCAGTATATGATCCTGCCACTCAAAGGGCGATAGTAGATCCCTTCTCGGATATTGTTTGGGGTCCTATTGATGCTTGAGATTCAGATTTCCAAATGATTTCATCTATGAAGATTGATATTCCAAGGCTAGAATGACCTTAGGTTTTGGTGGGTTTTTTAAATGGGTTCTGAATGTATAACTTCTTGATTTATAGTTCTATTCTTTTTCCTAGTCATGTGCACTAAAAAATTCTAAAAGTATCAGCTGAGGGTAGGCATTGGCACAATATTTTTACTTGGTGTGTGTGTAGGTTCTTAACTTCTGTATTTAATGCCTAGTGCCATAGGGATACATATACACAATTCTTTAACAACCTCCCTGGAAATGTTGCCAAAATGTTGGGCACTAAGTTGTTCCTAAAGAATCAACTTAAACCTCTACACATTAAATTGTCAACCTGGGATTTCATATTTTTATTGCAAGGTTGTATGCACAGTTGGTGCAAGGATAGTGTTCATATTACCTTTTTTGAGTGATACTAATATGAAGAAAAGACTGAGAAATGAAAGGAACAACAAAAGATTTACTGAAAGAATACTTTCTTTCTATCTCTAAATCATAATCACGCTGACAACATAAATGAATCATGAGGTTTCTATTAAGGAACCATAGATAAATCCAAGCCATTTCATAAGGAAAAATGGCTATGATAAAAGAGATGAAATGTATTTATCAGAAAAACGTTAAATCTTGAAGCTAGCAATTCACACTTGTTGTGAAAAATTATAACAGAAGATAACGATATAAAGGAGATATCATTTAAAGCTATTTTCTACAATTTCTTATAAACAGTGACGATAGATGTAGTAAGAAAATATTTAGTCTAAGAAATGATTAATCATTCAAAAGATGAAAGTAAGATGCAATAATAATACAGAGAAAGACAATATTCATCCCAGGACTGGGCCCACAGTCACTGGAACTTAACTGTCTTGTACTTAATTCAATGCACTAGATTAAAAATGAATGTTGAAATCTTCATTAATAGGCAATAGTAAATTACAAGAGAAGTTTGCAAAAACTTAGAACAACCTGTCTCTTTAGTTTCTCTTACAATTAACAATGATAATTAACTTAACTACTAGAGTTTAATCCAACTTTTTATATTACAATATAATTTTAAATTTGAAATGATAAAGCTATCCTAAGAATCGAAATATTCTCAGGATGCTTTAATTCAAGTTGTAACATCTACAATGTCTTCCTTACAATAGCAGGTCATGATCCTTCATTCAACTGTCTCATGCTTTTAGGATGTGGATCTTCAGTCATCATGTCAAAAATAGACTGAACGATTTCCTTATGGCTCGGCCTTCCTGTTACACAGTATTTTGTATATCTCCTATTCTCTTTCCATGCCATATCCTGAAGTGCTAAGACATTGATTATTGTACAACATATCCATCATGATATACAGACCAAAACTTCCTTGAAGAATCAAAGGAAAATTGCCCTATATCCATTCTGGAGAAGATTGCCTAAAAACCTAAGTTTTGGCATCAGCACGTTTTGCTCCACTACCTGCCCATGCTGATGGCAAGTTACTCAGTTATACACTTGTGCTACCAACACAGGTTTTTATAGGAAAACCCACACTGAACCTCTTCTAGCAAGTTTTCCCAAACTGAAGGAGAAGCTTCACTCACTAGAACCTTTAGGAACAATGAGCTGGATATTCATTATTGTTGATATAATTGATTTGTCTCATTTAGGCCTCTTGATCTTATCATCATGGGCTTTCCCCTTGAGATGTGGACCTTCCTACCTCTTTTGTGGATCCATAACTCCCTCTCCATTCCTATAAATTCACTTCCTTCCATCCCCAAATGGTTGGTCATTGATTGTTGTATCCCTATGCTGAGATTATGCTTATATGGTACCCATTCTATCTTGGAGAAGAAGTTCTTGAAGAGTCTTTGCTTGGACTTGGAAATCCACCCAAAGGATAGATCCAACATCAAGGCATGGGTTGTATGCTTCCCTTTTTAGTTTCTTAATATATACATCTAATGTTCACTTTCCATAATTGTGTAAATGTTTATGTTATTAGCTTAATGTTCCTTGATTTGTTAAGTAGTTTATCTTTAATGTATGTTACATATACTTGAATATCTCGTACAGTACTTTGATCTTCCTTGTAGGTTTCTGGATGTGAAGAACAACTAATGAGCGAGGCCTGGAGAAAAATATTCAAAGCCATCTCTAAGGATCGAGTGATTAGCATCAAAATGAGGTAGGTTCCTCCTTCTTCCTGCATTTGTCAAGCATAATCTAGGAAAGTGTGTATTAGATTGTTTGGTTTGTTGATAGACCCACTCATTGGGCTAGAGGGATCACCTTCGTTCGCAGGGGGGATTTCCCTTCACAACACTGACCATAGTCATTCCCAACCTGGCAGGTTCTCCTGACCATTAAAAGATTCCTAATAACTATGCCAACTCTTTGGGAGTCCTAGAATAGAAAAACGCACCATATCATCATCGACAACCGTGATTCCAACACTTCCAAGTTTATCACAACATTGAGTGAACTTAGTCAAGTATTTTAGAATAGTCTCACCTTTCTCCATTTTGATTTTTTGAAGTTTGTCTTTTAGTGCCAATTTCCTTTGGTCACTATTGTTTAGATACAAGTCCATCAATTTTTTCCACATAGCATACAGAGTTTCCTTTCCATGGAAACTCAAGGCAATGTGGTCTCAAACTCCCTCAAGGATTATCCGCCTCACCTTTGCCACTCACTTCTTCCATTCGGCCAAATTTTGTGCATCTGAAGCTATTGAATTAGGAATTTCTTGATCAATGAATTCCTTCAAGCCACTATCCTCTAGCAAAACCTCCATTCTATCCCTCTAGGTTATAAAATTTGAGCTTCCTTCCAAGGCATACTAGAGTTGCAAACCGTAGAACACCATCTTCCGATCCTGAAGTATGTATTGCAAATTCGAATTGCATCTGTAACCCAAAACTCAAAACTTCGAAATATCCTCTAGTATACTATCTTCAACTCTAATACCATCTAGAAAATCTTGTAGGTTGACAAGCTTATGCAATGTATTAAAGAAAAAGATAAGAATCTATTTGTACTTTCAAGCAGCGAAAACCAATAGATCGATGAAAACAATATGAAAAAGAAGAAGATAAATAAATGGCACATAACACAAGATGTATATGGGTAAATCCAATGCTCAAAACCCCTCTATCTGTATTGCATATATCAAAAATATGAGTGATGATACAAAGCTTGTTCTCACTAGAACAATTCCGCACAAGTATGCTCAACTCTCTTAGCTCACAAGCTAGCTCTTTCCCAGCACTTAGTCAATTATGAAACTCTCCAAGCCCTTAATCTCTTGCGTAATTCCTAGGATTAATAACCTGTATTTAAAGGGAATTCATGCTTCCAAAACTACACAATCCAAACATAGGATCAATCTCTGATGCATGCATGATATTTACACTCCACTAAATAATACCACTGATAGTACAATGTCCCTGTACTCTAGTCTCATCTGGATCTTTCTTTGAACTAACATGCATGAGTTTCTCATTAGGGAATATTTAGTTAACTGGAGTAGCACTAGTGGATGCATTAGTGAACCAACTAACTGTTGGTCCTCTATTTGTTCCAAAAACAAGTTAGAACTAATTTAACTGAACTTAACTTGGTCAACTGAGTGATCTAATTTCCAACTCAATTGAAACTCATATTGGGCCCCTAAAACTTAGGGAGAACATATACATGACTACAGAAATACTTCCAACTTGAAATTCCTAAGCTAATTAAGTTAATTAAATTTAATTAACTATTTACAAGTTGCTATGAAAATAGAATTCAATTTTAATTCTCAGTTTAATTCAAGGACAAATTCAACTATAATCTCTTGTTGCCATTTCTCAACACTTCCCAAAAGAAACACCTGAATCATTGTTTTTGAGTGGATTTTTCCTCATTTTATGCACATTCTAGTGATTTCCAAGGGTTGTAATCAACGTATTTCCTAGTGTTATTGTTTAGATTCTTCGATTGACTTAATCTATAGTTGTATTAATCAACTTGTGATTGATTTAAGTGTGAATACATTGATTCCTTGAGTAGTGGTGAGAGTAAATCGATTTGTTTAAATAGATGAAAAAATAGATCAGTGTAAGGTTACACAGTGAGAATAAGATGAGTAGATGCAAGAGGTTGAGTTCTTAGATCATGTGATCATTCATAAATCAATGGAAAGAAGAGGAGGATGCAAATATCAACAAGGTGCATGAAGAGTTCAGCAACAATGATTGAAAAGGGAAGAGTTCGATCTGATGGTTGAGACAAAGTATTTAGAAGTTGTAGAGAGATCAAGGAGTAGTAGAAAACTTTGAATTAGATTTTAGAGCATGTTGTAGCAGAGGTTCAAAGTTTAATGGCAGAGAGACAAAGATCTGATGAATTTGTGTTTGCATGGGTAGATATTTCATTTGTATGGTTGTGGCGTTGTTTTGTATGGCTACTTTGTTGTCATATGTTTTAGCTCTTTTATTCATAATTATTATACTACTAATAGAGGCGTATTGAGAGTGTGTATGTAGGATATTTGATGTATTTTGTTGGTTATATTATGAGCATAGTTATTCGGGTAGAGAATGTGTTATATGTGAGAAGTGTTTGAATTGTATGTGTGAAAGCTTGTGCGTTGATATGGTTGATTGCTTGAGAGACATAACTTGGATGTATTTTGTTGTTCATTATTGATTATTTTATGAGTAGGTTGGTTGAGGTTGTATGAGAGAAAATTTGTATTAGTTCTGTTTGAGCATAGAGTCATTACGAGTCTAGTTTGAAAATTGATGAAAATAGGCTCTTTGTTTTGTTGTTTTGAGGATTTTAGTCATAGTTTGAAAATAGATGAAATGAGCTCCATGAGGTTTGAAATGTTTGGGTCTTCAGTGTTGTAGGTAGTGTTAGCCTCCTGATGCAGCAGGTTACTCATATTTCATGATTGACATTTTTTCAGGCCAAATATGTCATACTTTGCATGTTGCAATGTTCCATATTTGCTTAACAGTCTCCAAGCCAAGAAGGCTACTCAGAGGTCATTTAATTGCCTTCCAAATTTTTGAGAAATTATCCCGGTATCGCCAAGTTTCAGTTAAAGGGAGGTCCAAACAGCTTAATCTTGGTCTCCCTAGGTTTAAATTTCCTGTTTTAGAATATAGAGAATGTAAATCTGTCTAAACAGCTTAATCTTGGCAGATTCTTAGATAGGTAGAGAATCAAAAGAGCCCAACTGCTTAATTTGGGCCCTCGGATGAAATAAGGGTAGTCTGTAGATAGGAAAGCATGAAAAGATAAAATGGAATGATGGGTTTGCAAGTCTAAGTGCACCCAAATCAAAAGAAGAAAAAATGTTAGGTAAGTAGGCTGGGTAGGTAGTTTTGAGGTTGTTGAATCCTAATTGATGATCAGTTCCAGATTTCCAGGCGTCATCTTTACTCAGGACACAATCAGCAGGCTGTCCTATGCGAAGAGCTCAAAAACAGGTATAACTAACTCCCTTTCTCCACTTTCCCCCAATCATTAACTAACTTCCCCAAAAGAGGTCAAGATCTGCTTGATACCTCTTAAGTTTCATCATTTTCATAGCATTTGCTTGGGTAAAGATCTGCTTTACTCAAAGTTGTTCCATACTCTCTCTGAAAGAATGGTTTCTATCCCCTTGTAACAGCCTAAGGTCCTCCGGAACTTAGCGCTTTTCTTACCATCTCCATATTAACCACTAACATTATTATTTAGCTCCCTATTCTTCCCATCCCCTTATTAATATTAAGTAAAATCCCCCTACGTAATATCCCTCCCCCTGGTTGAAAAATAACCATAAGTACCCCTGGGAATTGCTCAGTTTACCTTAAACTTAGCAAGAACCCTCACCCTTCAAACCATCTTCCAAATACAATGGACTCCTTCCAAGAGTATAAAATTCCTTTGAGGTGATCGGACCCCTTCCGAAGCCTCGAATGCCTTTCACACCCACTTACTTACTCCTTCCGACCGCAACAAACCCCTTGCAGACTTCCTTAACACTCCGCAGACCCTAGAAAGCCAGATCACATCGCAAGATCGCAGTTTCCTTTCCATGCAAGTTATGACCCATCCGTCGCCACCCGACGCGATATCGCGATATCGGCGGTCGGCAGTCGCAAGCGCCAAATGTCCAATTGAACTACCTTCCCGTTCCCTGTCGATGCGATATTGTGATCGCATCGGAGAAGTTCATCGCATCGACTTCAGTATCAGCACCTCACCATGTCACTTCTGTACCAGGGACCCACCGCATGCTGATGTCAGCAGCTAGAAAGCCGAAAATTCGTGCAGGAAGAGAAATCGCACTTCAGAGCTCCAGAACAAGAAACAGAGGCAGTTTTCGATGCGTGATTAGCGCGAAGCGCTAATCGTGCATCACTACGGGAAATAGGCCGTTGCAGGGAATCTTTTGATTCCTTAGCCCATTATGCACCGAAAAAGCCCGAAAATCGCTTGATCGTGCCATATTGATCTGGTTTAAAGACAGCAGAGGATAAATGATAGAGTTTAAAGTGTATCAGATCAAATCATCAGGTATCAAGCGTGTCAAAGAGTATCAGTAGGCGGCGGAAGCCATCAATGTAGAGGCAAATAGTATCAGTGAAAATCTTAAGCAGCAGCCCGAAGCAGGAGAACATTTAATACCCTCCAGCAGAGTCAAAGAAAGAGGGCGAAGCCACTCAAAGCCCTCAAATCATAATCATTGCACATTTAACTCGCACCAGAGCAGAACTATAGTTCCCAAAGCACAATCATTCCAGCAGCACTGCATCAAGCCTCCAAGGGCTACATTATAGTCTTTTCTGATTCAGCTACCTCTAGCACAGCCAAAAGGACTCACCTGCATTTAATTCCAACAACACTTAGATTTTTGAAGAGCTTTTCTAGCAGACCTGTTTAGGTCAAATGTAATGAATTTTTTGCTTATATATACCACCCTGAACAATGTAGTGGGGGGTTGGTTAGTTGGTAGATTGGTTAGTCAGTGAGTCTAAGACATTGCTTAGTCTGCTTCCCAGCAATTTCTCCAAGCAGAGACCCACACTGTAACTGTCATATTTTCTATAATCAAAGATTGTTGAAAGCGTGGATTTTGAAACTACTTGATGTGTTCCATTGGCCAAGGAGTGATTACGGAATTCTTGTGCTTCTACATGATTCAATAAGTGTTTCTCTCCTCTGTTAATTTTCATTTTTACCACCTTTCCGCCTTTCTAAATTGCAGGAAAAAAGAATAGCTTAAGATTTGTTTAATTACACCTTAAGTTCAATTTCTGCGTTTTTCAATGTTTTCTTCAGAAACAGTTATGAGCTTGTATTCTTAAATGATCTGGTTTACGCTGTTTCTTCACATATGAGTGCATGTCTTAGGAATTCTTAACTGCTCCGGGATCCCACTCATCCACTTCTCCTCTTTGTCAGCATGATGAAATGATTCTCCTTTGCCTTTCATCCCTGATTTTCA
>APFE030314822.1:102023-118676 GCA_000404065.3 Pinus taeda
CCAAAGATTGGTTTGTGGTTACCTCGGCCGTATCCCTATAAGGAGCCTAGGGACAACCTGAGTGATAACATAATGGCGACTCTGCTGGGGACCTCCTCAGATAAATTCATTAAACCAGTCTGCAGCTCTACAGAGGAAGAAACTGACTTGTGAAAGTCTCGGTCGACCTGTGGTCTCCGCTGGGGATTCAAGCGCTTTGCTTGTTTCCGTAAAACCCCACTTTTTAGATAAGGTGCTCCTTTTCTTTAGAGCTTTTCATGTTCAGTTCTGATCTTTGATAGTGGACAGAGATCAGGCACTTCAAAGTCAAGGCATCCACCTGGCGACTCCACTTCAATTTCAATCAAAGGCTCCACTGAGGAACGAACCAATTTTACAGCCAAATAGTCCATATTCCAAAGCATTAACAGTGAGACAGAATGACCGAGTTCTGGGAAGATCTTTCATTCGATGAAGCTTTAGATGAATTCAAGAAAATTTTATCAGAATTTGAGCTTAATGAAGAATTTTTCAGAGTGGTGTTGTTAAAAATAGTAGGCCGCCCGAATAAACTTTTTCTTGAGTTAGTTGTTGAAAGATATGAAAATGAAATTGTATTCTTGGAATCTCAAATACAATTATATATTTTCCACGACCCTAAAGAATTTTTCCAAAATCTTCGTCCCCCAATCCATAGGGAAATAGTGCTATCTCTTGAATTACAGATTGAGTATGATTTGGGTTTCAAGGCAAAGATAGAAGGATTAGCTGCGAGGCTTATTACCAAGGATGCAGCTATTCCATCTGACCAAGAAGACCCAGAATCCTGCCAAAGTATTCCTTCCCCAAGTCAGAGGAAAATAGTGCTACCTCCTGATTCACAGATTGAGCATAATTTTGGTTTCAAAGAAAAGACAAAAGAATTAGTTGTGGGGCTTATTACCGAGGATGTAGCAGTTCCATCTGACCTAAAAGACCAAGAATTCTGCCGAAGTCTTCCTTCGCTAACTCAGAGGGAAATAGTGCTACCTTATGACTTATAGATTGAGTATGATTCTGTTTTCAAGACAGAGACTGGAGGATCAGTTGCAGGGCTTATTACCGAGGATGCAACTATTCCATCTGACCAAGAAGACCCAGAAGAAACCATCCCACACAATGTTTTTATTTATCCTATTGCAGACTATATGGAACTTCTTCTTGACTCAAGTTCTTTAGCATGCCTTCTCTGTGAGAGCCAAATACATCAGCAACAACCTCTCTATGCCACAACTTTGATTATGAGGGCACATGACCAAATGATGCTTTTAAGTTCATTAACAAGCAGTCAGCAAGTTCATTCTTTTCTTCAGTTGCTTAAGTGGCTGCACTGGTTATTTGATCTCACCTGATAGCAAAGTAAGTGCTGGTTATGGTAGGTAGGTAGGATTAATAAGGCAGCCGGAGAAGACGATTTTGCAGAAAACGGCAACAACTAAAGACGAAGGCATTCTGACCTGCTGTTCTTGGCTTCTCACAAGAAGAAACCATCCCCAAGTGGAGCCACTGTTAGCCTCCTGCTGCAGCAGGTTACTCATATTTCATGATTGACATTTTTTCAGACCAAATATGTCATACTTTGCATGCTGCAATGTTCCATATTTGCTTAACAGTCTCCAAGCGAAGAAGGCTACTCAAAGGTCATTTAATTGCCTTCCAAATTTTTGAGAAGTTATCCCGGTATCGCCAAGTTTCAGTTAAAGGGAGGTCCAAACAGCTTAATCTTGGTCTCCCTAGGTTTAAATTTCATGTTTTAGAATATAGAGAATGTAAATCTGTCCAAACAGCTTAATCTTGGCAGATTCTTAGATAGGTAGAGAATCAAAAGAGCCCAACTGCTTAATCTGGGCCCTCAGATGAAATAAGGGTAGTCTGTAGATAGGAAAGCATGAAAAGATAAAATGGAATGATCGGTTTGCAAGTCTAAGTGCACCCAAATCAAAAGAAGAAAAAATGTTAGGTAAGTAGGCTGGGTAGGTAGTTTTGAGGTTGTTGAATCCTAATTGATGATCAGTTCCAGATTTCCAGGTGTCATCTTTACTCAGGACACAATCAGCAGGCAGTCCTATGCGAAGAGCTTAAAAACAGGTATAACTAACTCCCTTTCTCCACTTTCCCCCAATCATTAACTAACTTCCCCAAAAGAGGTCAAGATCTGCTTGATACCTCTTAAGTTTCATCATTTTCATAGCATTTTCTTGGGTAAAGATATGCTTTACTCAAAGTTGTTCCATACTCTTTCTGAAGAATGGTTCTATCCCCTTGTAACAGCCTAAGGTCTCCGGAACTTAGCGCTTTCTTACCATCTCCATATTAACCACTAACATTATTATTTAACTCCCTATATTTTCCCATCCCCCTACTAATATTATGTAAATCATCCCCTATGTAAATAACCCTCCCCCTGGTTGAAAAATAACCATAAGTACCCCTGGGAATTGCTCAGTTTACCTGAAACTTAGCAAGAACCCTCACCCTTCAAACCATCTTCCAAATACAGTGGACTCCTTCCAAGAGTATAAAATCCCTTTGAGGTGATCGGACTCCTTCCGAAGCCTCGAATGCCTTTCGCACCCACTTACTTACTCCTTCCGACCGCAACAAACCCCTTGCTGACTTCCTTAACACTCCGCAGAAATCCAGATCGCATCACAAGATCGCAGTTTCCTTTCCATGCAAGTTATGACCCATCCGTCGCCACCCGACGTGATATCGCGATATCGGCGGTCGGCGGTGGCAATCGCCAAATGTCCAATTGAACTACCTTCTCGTTCCCCGCCGATGCGATATTGCGATCGCATCGGAGAAGTTCATCACATCGCCTTCAGTATCAGAACCTCGCCATGTCACTTCTGTACCAAGGACCCACCGCATGCTGACGTCAGCAGCTAGAAAGCCGAAAATTCGCGCAGGAAGAGAAATCACACTTCGGAGCTCAAAAACAAGAAACAGAGGCAGTTTTCGATGCGCGATTAGTCGCTATGGGAAATAGGCCGTTTCAGGGAATATTTTGGGAATCTTTTGATTCCTTAGCCCATTGTGCGCCGAAAAAGCCCGAAAATCGCTCGATCGTGCCAAATTGATCCGGTTTAAAGACAGCAGAGGATCAATGACAGAGTTTAAAGTGTATCAGATCAAATCATCAGGTATCAAGTGTGTCAAAGAGTATCAGTAGGTGGCAGAAGCCATCAGTGTAGCGGCAAAGAGTATCAGTGAAAATCTTAAGCAGCAGCCCGAAGCAGGAGAACATTTAATACCCTCCAGCAGAGTCAAAGAAAGAGGGCGAAGCCACTCAAAGCCCTCAAATCATAATCATTGCACATTTAACTCGTACCAAAGCAGAACTACAGTTCCCGAAGCACAATCATTCCAGCAGCACCGTATCAAGCCTCCAAGGGCCACATTATAGTCTTTTCTGATTCAGCTGCCTCTAGCGCAGCCAAAAGGACTCACCTGCATTTAATTCCAGCAACACTTAGATTTTTGAAGAGCTTTTCTAGCAGACATGTTTAGGTCAAATGTAATGAATGTCTTTCCGATATTTTGCTTATATATACCACCCTGAACAATGTAGTGGGGGGTTGGTTGGTTGGTAGATTGGTTAGTCAGTGAGTCTAAGACATTGCTTAGTCTGCTTCCCAGCAATTTCTCCAAGCAGAGACCCGCACTGTAACTGTCATATTTTCTATAATCAAAGATTGTTGAAAGCGTGGATTTCGAAACTACTTGATGTGTTCAATTGGCCAAGGAGTGATTACGGAATTCCTGTGCTTCTACATGATACAATAAGTGTTTCTCTCCTCTGTTAATTTTCATGTTTTTACCGCCGTTCCGCCTTCTAAATTGCAGGAAAAAAGAATAGCTTAAGATTTGTTTCACTACACCTTAAGTTCAATTTCTGCATTTTTCTATGTTTTCATCAGAAATAGCTATGAGCATGTATACTTAAATGATCTTGTTTACGCTGTTTCTTTCACATATGAATGAATATTTAGGAATTCTTAACTACTCCTAAATCACCATTCATCCATTTCTCCTCCTTTTCAGCATGATGAAATGATTTTCCTTTGCCTTTCATCCCTGATTTTCATTCCATCCTTTCAGTAGATTGATAATTGTATCCTCTATGGCTATTCCGCTCCATAATCCCCTTGTGACCAAGAAAACGCAATAGCAAGCCTTGATCCACGACTCCATGGCCAATGGTTCGAAACTTATCACACCTTACCTTTCCTCTTTGCTTGAGATTCCTACCTTCCATCCAAACACAAACAAAATTCCCCTGAGCCAAAAGCTAGCCTAAAATCATCAACAAAGTTGAATCATTAAAGAGAGAGCCCTCTCTGATTGCAGGTGGGCTAGAACTTGCAATCCAAAGATTGGTTTGTGGTTACCTCGGCCGTATCCCTATAAGGAGCCTAGGGACAACCTGAGTGATAACAGGTACGATTGTAGGCGAATGTTGGCTTACCAAGGGAGAAGTGGCTTCCTTCCAGTAGATGTTAGAGAACTTACTCAGGGAGTAGAGGCTTACTTCCTATGGTGGTTGGAGAAATAGTGAGGGTGGTGGCCTACATGGTTTATGGGAGTGGTGGCTTCTGAGTTATTGGTGGTTCAAATTTCTTTGCAAGTAGAGGCTTGCATACTGGTGGTGGCAAGTGAATCAAATGTACAATAATTTTATGATAATAGAAGATACAATGATGAAGACTATCTGTGGATAGTGGTTTTTACCCTTCGGGTTTCCACCTTATATCTAGTGTCTCATGTGTGATTATTAATGTGTTTTTCTTATGTGTTGTGATGGTTTATGGTTTAATAATTTTCAATCTCATGGTCATGTGCTCATTAGTGTTGTCACTCGTATGACTATGCTTATGAACATGTTATTTGTTGTTAATACATTTTAATGTGCTTCTAATTAAATGTGTGATTCAATTAATGTTAAGAAAAGGTAAAAACATGATCAGAAGATACACTAGTAATTCACCCCCACAAACCCCCCCCCCCCCATTCTCAATAATGTTCAAGGTTTATAACAATTTATTGGTGTGCAAAGGGAAAAATCAATTTTAAAATTAAACATCAAACAAAACCCCTCAGACACTAGACCTTTTGGCATCACCTGTGAGCATGTGAAGTCTCACCCGAGGCATCTCATGAGGGACTACAAGAACCAAGATAGTTCTGTGGTGGCAAAGGCAACAAGGAACTACGCCATCATTCTCAACATAACCAAAAAGATAAAATTAAGTATACCCTTAATATACAAAGTAAATAAATCATTATCATAGCATATTATAATGCATCATAACAAATAAACCAAAATATCAAACCATACTTCATTCTATAGAGAATTATCCAAACAAAAATTTTTATTACTTGAGCGAATTCTTTATTATATTAGAGTGTCATGGCTCACCAACCTAAACCATCAAGTCATAGTATAGAAAATTCACAAAATACTCACTTAAAATAGAACATCATAAGGAATATATATAACATAACATTGCGACTTATTTATATTTTTACAATGGGAAAAAGTTCGACCAACAACCTATATTTTCCATGGGAAAATATTAATATTGTTGGTAAAAACCCTAAAAACTAACTTAATTTATTTCATGTTCTGTGCATTTCTCCTTAGTTAACATTATTGCATACTATCCATCTATGTGGTACTCCTTTGCACAAAATCCTCAAAACTTCTGCTCCAACACATCCCGAAAATTTCTCAAATACAAACTAGTGATGTTTTGTATCTTCATCACCTTCATAGACCAATATATAATTCAAATTCATTTTGTCTTTAGAATACAGCTTCTACTGGAAAGACAGAAGTGCATTCCACATCTGTTGATTTCTTGATTGAACAAAATTCAGTTTAGTATTATTGGTCAACTATAGAATGGTTTACTTGACTAGGGAAGTCAAATTGATTGATTCCATCAATATTACTCTATTCAGTTCTCGAAATTTGACTTCCTTGTCGTTTGGGATATTTTCTTCTATTTTGTAGGCTTTATTTATATATTATGTTAATTTTTCCTCTTAGATACATGTCGATTCACTTTAACTATCCACTACTTTAGAATCTTCTTCATTAACTAAATTTAGCGAGGAGTGTGTGTCTATGAGATCCTTGATGTGGAGTGTTATATTTTCATCTCCTTGTCAACCTACCTATCTCTTATCTATGAAAATAACTCCTCATCAACTCGGAGGTGATCACTACGCTTTTGGATGAAATACACCTCTTTATTTGGCCCATTTAAGACTATAATGCTTAACGTAATGTGTTATAACACTAGTCAGCTAACATGCAACCTGCATTACCATAATCAATAATGCTCTATTCCTTCATCTGACTTGTGTTACCAGAATCTCACTTAGTCACAAGAAAAAATCCTAAGTTAACTCATTGTGATACTCTTTTTCAAAAAAGGAATCTCTTACATGGTGTAATATAATCGCCTCGAGCTCATATACAATTGTTACATATTCAAATAAATCATTGTAAAGCCACATAAAGAATTAAAGCGTGAGGAAATATCATCTACCCCAAAGCTTTTGCCCAAATTGCACTGAAGAGAAACTGGTAGTATTCATAGCCTCCATTTTCCTATAAATTGAGAGCTTGGTCATTGAGAAGGGGATCAGAATTTAGAGCATTGTTACATTGTCAAGATCATCTCTCATAGAAAGTATTGGAGCTAGTAGCTAGAGGATGTTATGCTGCAACTTCACACTTGGTTGTAAATTTCCATATATATATATATAATATATATATATATATATATATATATATATATATATATATTAATATATAATATATATATTAATTATATTATATTGTTCTTTCCTTCCAAACTATTGTTCAATGATCATTTCTATTATTTTTCACTAATGAGTCTATATTTTTGGCTTATGATGGTTTATTCAGTAATACTTAGTTGTTTATTTACTATGGTTTTGATTGGTGATTTTTATGTTGTGTAAAGTTTAATATTTTATTCTTTATGTGCAGGACCCGCCTTTGCATCTAACTAGGATCACATCCTAATTACACTGACCACTCCAACAAATCTATATGTGAGGATTCACAGGTTCATCCTTCACTTATCTTGTTAATCTCTAGTTTACTCTTTGCATTGTTAAAAATGGCAGCCTTAGAATAGTCCATCCCTTACCATGTTTGTCTCGAGTTCTGAGAAAACTTGAGAGGGTGTTTGCTTCTGCATCCGAGCATTATTCCTTATAACATAATTGGTGACCATATTAGGGATATAAGATATTTCTTCTTGGTTTTTTTTTCTCTCTTAGATTCAATATCTTTGATCTTGTCATTGTTTGAGTTCTTGTCATTTGTTTGCATGCATGCTAGTTTAACTAAAATGGTCTTTTTTTTACCTAAATTGTTTCTTTTCTGAGAGAAACTAATCCGATGAGGATCTTATCACAACAAACTAATATTCTTAATCAGATCATTTGGAAGCTTCATCCTGAAATGAAACCAAAAAAATTGAACAACAAGGGAAAACAAAAGACAATTGCAACCACTCAACAGGATTTGGGATCTGATTCAGGTGATGAAACTAAAATTACAACCATGGGTATAAAAGGAAATGAATCCATCGCTAGAACTAGTTATTCAAATTCACAAAATGAATCTCCAAATGAAAAGAGGAGGTTATAAATTTTTCATGTAAGGGTGATCTCAAAACATAGCAAGATTGATCAAAAACCATTGCAACACACCATGTTAGTGCAATCTAGTGTTTTATAGTGCACTCTGTCCCTTAGATATAGTGTGTTACCTATGGTATAATGCATTGTATTAGCTTGATTACCTATATTACTACCTTAAAACCTAAGTTTTTCACCTTTACTATGGATTTCCTTGTTTGAGTATTGCCTAATTTTAGCCCTGGAGTCTCTATTGTCCTGATATTTGATTGATTTTTCTACATTCATCAAATTTTTTAAATCTTAGCTTAGTTTACATCCTTAAAAGAAAAGAAAACAAATAACTTTCTCTACTTATTTGCTTGATTTTTCAATTAATTAGTGTGCATTTAAATTGATTATGATTGTCTACATTTCTTAGGTGTGTTGGAATTTGTGTTATGCTTCTTTACATTGGGAAATGAATTGTGATGCTCTCTCCTTGTAGAATTATTTTTAATTGAAAGAAAAATCTAAAGAGCATGATTTTCATTACTTGAGTTAGAGTCTCATTATTTCATATGTCAAAACCCCTTTCAAAGACATTTAAGAAGTACCCTAAAGGAAATCACGTAATAAAATTGATCAAAAAGACTTTTCACGGGAAAACACACAATAGTCTAGGCTAGGGTCGTGGGTTAGGCTATGCAAGTCAACTCCCCAAGGATAAAAAGACCATACTAGAGTCACTAGTGAGTGAAAATCTTACTACACCCTCATTGATTGGGACTTCTCCTCTCACACATGAATTAAGCGTGAGGCAACATCATAGTGTATGAGAAGGTATCCCGCGTTTGAGTGTATTTTAGTGGAAATTATGTGTATTAAATATTCCTTCAGGAATTTTGGAGCTAAGCTAGGGACTCAAGTATCTTGCTTGCACAACATGTTGCTCATGACTGTGACACCCCCCTCTAGCAATGATAGTGATTTTTAGGTAAAGAGTAGGGGACAAAATATTAGGGAAACATTCTTCGGACAGGGTCCCCTAAGTTCGATTTTAGGGTTAAAAGCCCAAGTTTTGGGGAAAAAAGCCCAAGCTTTTGTATGTAAATTGTAAAGTCTTTGCAATTTCTGGCCGCAGAGAATGTAGATGTAAAGTGCCATAAAGGGTTTCTACCCTTCCTTTATGTAAGTGTGTCAGCTTCAGAAGATCCACCCATGGTCCACGGACCATGGGATTGTATAAAAAGGAGAGTCTTAGAAGAGTCTAAGGTAATTTTTTGGAGAATAATGATGAATGTAATGGGTCATTAGTGAGAAGAGAAAAGAGTCCTAGAATAGAAGAAAGGCTCTACAACTGTGTGCGCAGAGGCCTAGGGTAGAAGTCCGCAGTTGAGTGCACAGACCCCTACAGCTGAGTGTGCAGGGTAGTTAGTGTCTGTAAGAAGATCTGATGTACTAATAAAGAAGATTACTCTAGAAATATCTGTGTTTGATATATTTATTTCTATTATGAATAAATGTGGTTATGTTATGCTGAATAATGGTTTCATGATTTAATTTTGTATTGATGTGCGAATCTATATGTTTTACATTGTCATCTGTATTCAAGTAATAATATTTGTTTACGTGAAAAACATATTAATGCATATTGAAGTTATTAGATACTTAAGTCGATCTGGGTAAATATGGAAGTAAGAGTAATTACAAAAGTGCATAAGGGGTTGATTCACTTGGTTAAGGTTCATGAACGACAGTCGTAGACCTTCGTGAAGGTCTAAAGGCCGATTAAGAGAAGAATATAGATAAGCCCTAAGAGGCTTATCAATCTACGTGAAGGTAGAAATAAGGCATAAAACAAAATCACTACCATCTCTGGGTGTGGAAACTTGGTTCCAACATCCCCCCATACTACTTTGGGTGAGACTTCAATCCGCACTCCGCAGATTGATGCCAAACGGGGTGTAGGGATTTGTTTGGCTAAAATAACGTTGAACCTGGGTTAGGGCCCACTAAGCCAAAAAATGGTTTCGTTTCCAGGACCGGGATCTGCATAAAGAGATGTGTGATGTCGCATCACTAGAATCCGACTAAGAAAAAAATTGAAGACTGGTTGGATAGGAAGATCCATGAATTCGCAGTGCAAGAAAACAGAAATCTACTATTGATGAAAGAACAATGGTTGGAAAGATACCTATCCACAGAGATACACGAAACCTTTTTTTATTCCTTCCTGGTTGAATTATACTAGTGGATCGCTAAATTGGCAAACGACCAAGGAAGGTGGAGGCTTGATGGTCCAATAGTGTGGAACCCGGAGTTAGTGCATAGATTGGAAGCCTCAGAGGATAAGATCGCACGCGTTGCCGATCACTGGCTTCATCGTATCATAGGAGGATTTGTGACAGAGTTTGAGATCAATACTTTGGTTATTTATAGCAAACCAGAGCACTGCTTCTTCAAGGGACCACGAGGTAAGTATTTAAGGTCTTTAAATACTTGGATTAAGATGATCTTGTGTGAAAAGTAGGGTAATGCAGTTAACTTGATGTTTGGAGCTACGCGAAGTGGAAAGATATTTAGGGATAGAGGGAGAACATGCCTTGAGTATAGCCTATTGATCGAGCCTCCTTTGAGTGACGACGAGGAAACAACATAGGCTTCACTGCAGACTGTTGTTTAGTTGATAAGACAAGGGATCCTGCGAATACCCCACTATTGGGTTGTGTTATATTCTTTCCACAACTAGCTCCCATAGTTAATCAAAGGGGAAAAGTCCCCCCTTCATTGCATTGATTGCACAGCAAGGGGGTCATAGGGGGTTTGAGGGGGGCAAGCAGCCTCGCTCTACGGTGTCTGGGGCAGCACCCTAGAGAAATTTTTTTTGGACCGTATATTAGGTTGGGTAGACCTACCTATGGTTTTTTGTATAGTTTTTGCACATGGTTTTGGGCACGATGGTTTTCGGTCCATGGTATTGGATGCTTCGGCATGTATATATATGTATTGTAACATTGAAAGGAATATAATGAAAAATCAATCTGGTAGTCCTGGTTTTGGGATCCATGGGAAATATCTGTGTATATGTGTTTTATGTGTTATGCTCTAAAATTTTTATTTTCTGTGTTTTAGAATTTGTATGCAGGTAATTTCTGTAAGGGATTAAAACCTACATTTGGTATCGAAGTTGTTTTGGATTCAAGGGGACGCCTTTGTTGCTGAGGGGTTTTGCTTGGGCCTGTGGTAGACCCTGTTCAGTGGGAGATTTGCAGGATCAATTATGCTGGAGAAAGAAGATGGCGAGCAGTGGAAAAATAGAGATCCATAAATTTAATGCTCAGAGTTTTGAGTTATGGAAACTCAAGATGGAGGATTTGTTGGTGGATAAAGATCAGTGGATCTTGGTAGATCCGGGTACTAAACTAATGGGAGTGTCCGATGAAGCATGGAAGAAGTTGGATCGAAAGGAAAAGAGCACAATACGATTGTGTGTCTTAGATTCAGTATTACTGAATGTATCAAGTGAAGCTATGATGAAGGCTTTGTGGGACAAGTTAGGGACTTTGTACCAATCTAAGTCTCTGGTGAACAAAATTTTCCTACGGAAAAAATTGTATAACTTGAGGATGAAGGATGGAGACTCGATGACAGAGCATCTGAGTGCCTTTAATACTGTGGTAAGTCAATTATTATTTGTTGATATTAAAATTTTAGATGAAGATAGGAACATCAGCTTGTTGTGTTCTCTACCAGATTCTTGGGATAGTCTAGTTGTTGCAATAGGTAGTAATGCAACTACCTTACAGTTTGATGAAATAGTCTCATCCTTACTAATGGAGGAGATGAGATGGAAAAATATGGACATCCATAATGGTGATGCCTTGTCTGTATGAGGAAGGTCCCAGAACAAAAACAAAAATAAGTCATCGAGTGGGAAATCTAAATCTCCAGGAAAACTTGTAAAGGTGGTATGTTGGAAATGTGCAAAGGAAGGCACTACAAAAGGGAATGTAAATCTAAAGCTCCTAACAAAGGAAAGGGATCTGATGATGCTCCTTTTGCAGAGGTGAAAACCACCTCAGATGAAGGTGAGGATGTGTACTTGGCTTCTTCAAGTACACATGTAGATCATGAGGCATGGTTGATTGACTTAGGTGCATCCTTTCACTTCACTTCCCATAGATAGTGGTTCTACGAGTATGAGAAATATGATGGTGGTGATGTATTCTTGGGGGATTATAGGAAGGCTAGAATTGTTGGTCATGGAAAATTTAAGTTGAAGATGCAAGGTGGAAGGATTAGAAAACTTTCGGGTGTTCTACATATTCTTGCATTAGCCAGAAGTCTGATTTCTGTAAGCACGTTGGATGATGCAGGTTTAAAAATAGTGTTCGAGAAAGATACCTGCAAGATGGTTTGGGGAGCATTGGTATTGATGCGGGGAGTTAGGAATGGAACTCTGTACAAGATGTAAGGTAGCACTATTATTGATGGGTGCAACAGTTATGTGGTTCCTGAAAGTGGAGCAGAAAAACTAGTTGTCTTTGGAGAAAAGGCCATGCTATGGCATCAAAGGCTTGGACATATTAGAGAGAAGGGCCTTCAAATACTTCAAAGGTATGGTAGAAGGTACGACTAATAGCTCTCTGGATTTTGATTTCTGTGAAAATTGTGTATATGGGAAGCAGAATTGGGTGAGTTTCCCATCTGGTAGTAAAAGGGCGAAACATATATTAGAGCTTATGCAATGTAATGTGTTTGGACCTGTGAAGATTACATCATTGGGTAAGTCTATGTACTATGTATCATTTATAGATGATATCTCAAGGAATACATGGATATATTTCCTCAAGAATAAATCTGAAGTCTTTGACAGGCTTAAAGAATTTAAGGCTCTGGTGGAAAACCAGACAGAGAAGAAGATAAAGGTGTTGAGGACAGAAACGGTGGAGAGTTTTGCAACGAGGAATTTGAAGTGTGGTATAGCACGATAGAAGACTACTTCATACACACCTGAGCAAAATGGAGTTGCAGAAAGAGTAAACAAGACGTTGATGGAAAGGGCAAGAAGCATGCTCATTGGTGTCGGGTTACGACACGAATTCTGGGTAGAGGCAGTGGAGACAGCATGTTACCTGGTCAACAGATCACCTTCATCAGTGTTGGAGGATAAGACTCCAAAAGAGGTATGGACTAGTAAGAGACCTTCTCTTTCACATCTGAGGGTATTTGGATGTGATGCATATGTACATGTTCCAAAGGAGAAAGAACAAAGTTGGATAGTAAATCTGAAAAGTGCATCTTTATTGGGTATAAGGATGGTTTAAAGGGTTATAAGCTTTGGAACCCAATAAAAAGGAAGGTTGTGTATAGCCGAGATGTGGTGTTCAAAGAGGTGAAAAATGTTACTAAACATGAAGTCCCATCAAAGGAACCTGAAAAGATAGAGTTTGAGCTAAAGAAGGACGAATCAAAATCTACAATAGAAGAGGAATCAGAAGATGAAGAGCCACAAACTATGGTTGTGAGAAGATCACTTCAACAAAGAAGGCAGCTAGAAAGGTATAGTCCATATGCTTTCTATTCAAATTTTTCTTTATCTATTACTGATGATAATCCCCGAACTGTGAAGGAACCAGTAGATTCATAGGATGGTAAACTTTGGAAAGAGGCCATGGTTGATGAAATGACATCTTTGCACAAAAATGAGGCTTGGGATCTGCTGGAGTTGTCGGCTGGAAGGAAACCCATTGGCAGAAAATGGGTGTTCAAGAAGAAGACAAATTCAGATGGAAAGGTGGAGAAATACAAAGCTCGATTGGTAGCAAAATCTTATTGCCAAGTGTCGGGAATTGATTTTAGTGATATTTTTTCTCCTATTTCCAAGGTAGCTTCTATTAGATTACTTTTATCTATTGTTGTTGCTTTTGATTTTGAGGTAGAACAAATGGATGTGAAGACAACATTTCTTCATGGATATCTAGAAGAAGAGATCTACATGAAGCAACCTAAAGGCTTTGTGGTGAAGGGTAAGAAAGAACTAGTATGCAAGTTAAAGAAATCTCCGTATGGGCTAAAAAAGCCACCAAGGATGTGGTATCAGAAATTTGATACATTTATACGAGGACTTGGCTTCACTAGAATCAAAGAAGATCACTGCGTGTATTTTAAATTAATTAGTGGCCGTGTTATATATCTGTTGTTGTATGTGGATGACATGTTGCTGGTTGGAAATGACAAAGAAATTATCTAGGATTTGAAGATCCATTTGTCCTCCAAGTTCGACATAAAAGATATTGGTGCTGTAAACTATATTTTGGGCATGGAAATTAAAAGAGACAAGGCAAAGAGGAAGATCTAGTTAAACCAGAGAAAGTATGTCGAGGAAAATATGCAGAGATTTAATATGTAGGATAGTAAACTGGTGAAGGTTCCTATTCCTGTAGGTGTAAAGTTATTTGCTAAAAAATGTCCCAAGACACAAGAAGAGGAAGAGGACATGTCCCATGTTCCATATGCAAGTGTAGTCAGTAGCCTGATGTATGTGATGGTCTGTAGTAGACCAGACATTGCACATGCAGTGGGAGTATTGAGTAGATTTATGTCAAAACTAGGGAAGGAGCATTGGACAACAGTGAAGCAGGTTTTCAGGTATTTGCATGGCACTAGTGATTATGGTTTGTGCTACCAAGGAAGACCATGATTGGACAGAGTTTTGGATATTCGTGGTTTTGTTGATGCAGACTAGCTTGGAGATCTGAATCAGATAAGATATACAAGTGGGTATGTTTTTAACCTATTTGGAAGTGTAGTCAGTTTGATGAGTAAGAAACAATCTGTAGTGGCACAATCAACTACAGAGGCAGAATACATGGCAGCCTCTCATCCAAGCAAGGAAGAAATTTGGTTGCAGAGATTGTGTTCAAGTATGGGGTTAGTATAGGTAGCTTTAAGGATATAATATGATAGCCAAAGTGCAATATTCTTTGCAAAGAACCCTGCTTATCATTCAAAGACAAAGCACATTGATGCTCAATATCACTTTGTGAGGGATATGATCGAAGACAAAAGGTTGTTGCTGGTAAAGGTGAACACTTTGAAAAATATTGTAGATGTATTAACAAAATCTGTGAGCTTTGAGAAGTTCTCTTGGTGTAGAGAAACAATGGGTGTTACAGGGCTAGATAAATAACTAAGCTCTCCTGTGGAAAGAAATCAACAAGTGGGTGAATGTTGGGTTGTGTTATATTCTTTCCATGACTAGCTTCCTGATGCAGGAGCCTTAGATTCAAAAAAATACTTTGTATTTTATTTAAACTAAGGGGTCTTATGTTTATGACAAAATATTAATTTTATAAAAATATTAATGGTATTTTTGAGAGTTTTTAACTAATTATATGGGAGGATTTGTTAATGTTTCCAAATAATTGGAAAACATGAGAGAAATTAGACTTGAGATATTTAAGGATTAATTATGAGCCTAAGTTAGATTTAGTTTCAAGATTTTAGGGATAAAATCTAGATTGTAGGGGTGTTGAGATATTTGAGGACTTTGTTGAGTGATTAAAGGGATTTGAACCTAAATTGGTTCAATTCAAATTGTATAAATTAATGAGCTTCAAAGGCAGAAAAGGGATAGAGTTCTTTAGAGGTGAGGTTTGGACAACAAAAACTTGTAAGCCTGCGGGCTTTTGTAAAAGCGCCATTGATTTGAAAATCTGGCCATGAACCAAGAGAATTTTTATAATTGACTATATTAATGAGGAATTTGTTTTGGAAATTCTATGTGAATTATTTATATTCTTGATTAAATTATGTTTAAAGAATGTTTGAATTACTGTGAAAAGGATATGAGGAAAGCTTCGATTTTATTTAATATCGATTTATGCATTGAATTGAATTCAATCTGCCCATGCTAAAGAGGACATAAGAAAAGGGATCGATCATTCTAGAGAAAGACTGAATCGAAGTTCAATTCAAATTGGTATTGGTATATCGGCTTTGGAAATTCAATTTCCAGGATGACGCAGTGGAATTTTGGACAATGGATTTTGGATGAGTCTGAGGAAGGTTGAATTAGAATTGAGAAACCGACCTAGTGATGGGTGTATGGCACAGAGCTTGTGCCAATGGTAAAATAAAACCATGGTCTGGATGATACAGAATCTGTCATTAAAGTGGAAGAAAGCAGATTCCAAAATTGAGATCGAAGTAGTCTGTGTGGAGCTAAAGTAATCGAATAAAAAATGGAGACAAAATTGCTAGAGTTAGATTGAGTGGACTGCCGCGCTGAAGATGGAGACAAATTCTAGTAAAATTGATACATAAGTGTTTGTTTGTTTATATCTTACTGATATATATGTTTCAATACCTTGGTTAGTATAAGTCGAAGGTACAGATTGGTATTGATCGACTGAAGAATCGAGAGCAGTATAGTGAATCAACAAGTTAAGGCAGAACCAGAGAAATTGAACCAAAGCAAACGATGAGTAGACCTTCGATGATGAAATCAAATTGAATGAAATTGTGAAGTTGAATGATGGCAAAGGATGGATGTAGAGGTTGTTAAATTCTCTGTGCGAACTGTTACACAGTAAAATGTCACTGCCATCATGCCAGTCTCCCTACTATGTTGTGAAACCACATTCACCTATGCTCATGCTCCTCAAATGGCTAAAAAACCCTCTTTGCCTAAGTTAAATGAATCATCGCGTCTGTTTATTAAATAACTGTGCTGACAGGTGGATTCCAGTGTATCTGATGCGCTACCAGCGCGGAAGCACACGTCTTTTCCGCGCTGGTCCCATTTTATGGACAGCGCACCCTCCATTTGCCCTGTTGAGCGCTGACCAGACCTCCTCTATAGTTGATCTGCGATGTCAGCGCGCCAGCTCAGTGTCTCACCCACGCTGATCCTGTTTGGGCAAATTTGTTCTAACAACCAACCTTCCAGATCCCTCCAGACTT
>APFE030314822.1:133609-163584 GCA_000404065.3 Pinus taeda
AGAGGTGAGTCATCTTTTGGGATCTTGATTAGTGTCTTCTCTTTGATAGTTCCTGCTTCCACTTGGAGAATGATGATCTCTTACTCATCCGTGGTCAAAAATGCATGTGGCAAGTGTCAGAGGGGAAGTTTCTAGAAGATTCCATGATCTTCCACCTCGCATTTTTGTCCTTGCCATTTGTCCATTCCCGACCATCGCACCCTACAGAGGATAAAATCAGTATGCATCGCACCCTGTACATTGGGAAGGTGATGTGCATCGCACCCTCTGCATTGAGCTTTCAGTATGGTCCAATTTTGACCTTTTATGAGCAATTTTCAGTGGAGAACTTCTGGGAGATGATGTAATCAGTTGACCTTGTTCCTTTAGGCAGTGAAGCAACACTTTTAGGGACTTAAGAGCCCTTAGTTTATAGACATTTGTGATTGGGGTTGAAGTTCCCAAAAATGTCTATAACACTTGGTATTTAGAATACCATGGTGTAGAAACTATACACGCATTTCCTTCTTCATACCCATGTGTGTATGCAGCTTTGCTTCACAGAACCCACATATACTTATTGAAACTTCATATTTATCATTATTTTGTCCTTGAACTGCTATGCATTTGACCAAACTTTCTGTCACATGTAGACAAACCTTGTTGACATCTTCATCAAGTAGGTTGCCATCAAGGATACGAATTTAGTCACAATTTTAATAACTACGCAATCTACTAGTTCTCTTTCTCTTTTGAATTTCACATTGCATAGTTACAGTGGATAAGACTACCTCACTGTGACCCTCTATTTCAAAGTCTTGCTTTTCAGGTCTTTAGTTGTTTCAAATTGCACAATTGTAGTCACTAGTCCCTCATCCCTATCTTCTGGAACTGCATACTACACAATCCCTAAGCCTTCCTCCCTATCTAGTACCCATTTCCAAGTCAAGTGATGGATTCCATGAATAGATTTATACTAGGATTTTCTGGACTAATGTCGTCTTTTCATCAGTGATTTCACTTGTAGGTACTACATTTTGACATGATAGGATGATGCTCAGAGAGGAGGAGAAGCAAACTATGCTAGAAGACACTTATGAAGAAATAACCATTAAGAATTCATCAAGCAAGAAGATGAAGGGACACTAGTTTATGATAGAAGACCAAAGATTAGGATCACATGAAGAGTCTGTACCATTTAGTCCCTTGGAGGGTGAAAATGAAGAACAAAGAAAATATTTAATGAATATGAAGTACCGAATAGATCTCTCATGAATATTAAAGATAACTTAGCAAGAAGAAAAACTTGGCATTGCCACCTCATCATGAAATCCATGCCATCATTGTCAAGTTGTGACTCGTACCAGTGTCATCACAATGACATGTGTGTCCATGTGTCTTGCCACATCATTTGTTGATGTAATTATGTACTTATCAAAAGGAAAGGACAAAATGTAATGTGTGGAATTCCAAGAGTCATATGTGGAATATGGGAAGTCACGTAGTCATATATGGAGAAAAGAGTCTTTAAAAAATGTACAAAAGTCATATGGAAGTCCAAATGTCACATTAGAAGCCCAAGAGTCATGAGGGTTACCCAAGAGTCATAGGAGACATGAAAGGTCATTCCATTTTTATAAAAGAAACCTCATAACTCAAGAAAATGGCTTTTGGAGGCTTAGCTTTTGGAGATATAGCCTTTGCTTCTCTAGTTTGGCGTAGGAGAGAAGATCATTCTTTATAGAAGCAAGAAGTGCTTAATTTTCCACTATTGGAGCTAGTGGTTTGCCATTATAACTATGTAGTTAGATCTTTCACTTAATAATTAGAAGCTCACTAAGCCAACACATTTTCATGCATGTATCATGGATATTATAAGACTATTCTTTAGATGTTTGTAGTATATGTTTTGTTTATATGTACTAAGAAATTTAACTACTTCATTGGCTTTGGTACCTATCTTGTTGAATGTGTGTCATATTTGATTAATGTTTGTTGTGTCTATGTGAAATATTTTGCTATATAAATATAAAATATATCCTTGCTCTCCTATGCCTCTCGTAGGATAGTACTATTAATTTACTTCTAGAGACTCACTCTTACTTCCCTCTCGTGAAAACCTCCCTTTAGACAATGGAATTGGTGTTTCACAGTGTCAACTTTCTTGTTGATTTCGAAGGTTATGTGCATAATCTCTAATGTTATTCATTGTATCTGAGGAACCCCTTTATGTTATAGTGGTCAAGCCGATACTTTGGATGGGGATCCTACTGCAAATGGTCTGAGGTATAATTGGTATTTCACATCACAAAGACCCCCTTGGTTGACGAATTTCTAGCACCGTCAATAGTTGGCACTAGAAGGAGGGCTAGATGGCATGTTGTGGATGTTGAGTTTTTTTGAACCTATTATCTTAAATGGATTATCCCTAAATCATACTCCTGGGCTATTTTTCTAATAGACCCAATGGTAAACATTTCAACCCCAATGAACCTCTTTATGACTTGTCTCAATTAAATTTTTATGGTGAGGGTGATACATCCATAGCCAAGCATGCATCTCTTTTTCTCAAGTTCTGTGAACATTATGAAATCAATTGTGAATATGTGGCCTGTGTTCTTTTCATCCTCACACCAATGGTGTCATACCGTACCACTCACTTCCATTCATTATTTTGAATACTTCATCAAGGAGCTTCATTTAGCCTACGATAATTATGACTATTGGGATGTACTTACCTACGATAATTATGACTACTGGGATGTACTTAAAAGGATTAATCAACTAAGAATGAAGCCTAATGAGTCAATTAAGTATTTCTCTAACCTATTCCTTCACCTATGCTATGATTTTCCTAGAGAAGATACAAATTGGGACTTCTTTAAAATAAGATTTGAGCATTTGGTTCATATCTCTTTTCATGGTGAATCTAAACCCCTTGATTTTTCTACTTCCCAAACTTTTGTAAATCATGAGAAACCTCTATTTTGAGAACAGGAACCTACTATTCCATTTGTTCCTTGTCCTCCTCCTTTTCTAGTACCAATTTGAGTTCCTCCTGGTGATAATATTGAAGTTGGGAAATTTTCAAATCAAATGGATGATTTGTCTCTTCAATCTTCATCCACCTCTCATGATCCAAATCCAATGGAGCAAACCTTGGAATGGTTTATGAAGACTAGGGTGACAACTAATCCCTCCACTCCTCAAGATGGAACTAACACTCATAATTTTAGTCTTGAATATAATTTGGATGCTTTTCCTTCTCTATCATCTCATTCTTATAGCCCCTTGTCACTTGATTTTCTTGATCAGTCTCTTCCAAATCCAAGGAGTGATTAAGTGCAATATAGTAACATTTCACGGATAGAGGAGAAAAAAGGTGAAGATTCTTTTGATATTTCTTCTATTTTTCAAAATCGTCTATGTCAAGATGATGCTTCCCCATTCTCGGCTGATTTAGAATCTACTAACCTTGGTAGTAAATTAAATGAGGTTAATTTTCCTAATTGACAGTTTAAAGTTTGGGAAACCATCATTTTGATGGTGATAACTCTATTGAAGCATGGTGATGAATGCCCAAGTGCATCAATTTTTATTTCAGTTTCTCAAGAATATTTTAGTTTCAAATATCTAGATCTAGAATATGATTCATTCATAGAAAATGTTCCTATAAAACCATCCTCTTCACCTCATTATTACTTGTGCTCTACTGTTTGTAATGAAACAACTTGTGAATAAGATACTTCATGCTCTTCAAGTTATCCATCTAATAAATTGTATTTTGAATTGAAACAAGGAAGTGTGGTTATCCATGAAAAAGGAGGAAACAATGAAATCATCAAATATTCATTCCATTTCTTATCATTTCATGTTTTGAATTAGAAAAACTCCTCATTTCAGGTTACTCATGAAATTGATTCAATATATTCATCCCTATACGTTCAATTAGAATAATATTATGAATTGAGTAATATATTTGTCGAAGTTGAAATATATGATGAAACCAATGATGTATATGGCTTCCATATAGATAATAGTGATCTTGTTGATTTAACTTATAGTGGCTATCCACATGCAATTTTCGATCTAACTCAGTTCTCAAAAATTGTTATATTTTCATAAATTGTCAAGGAGTCGAGGAACTTCAAATTTTGTTGATGGTTATGTTAGGTTATCACAATCCCAATGAGATCCTTGAACCATGCCAGATATGGATTTCCTTTTAGAACCTTTAATTTTGTGTTGTTTCACTAGATATGAACTCTTTCTTGAAATATTTTCAGTATCTCAGGTACAACGTTTCTAACTTTCAAGATTCGATTCTTGATTGGAGTGTGAATTTTGATTTATTTGATTCATCCCCGTGCAAATTTCTTATAAAAAATTTAGGTTTGAAATGTATATATTTCATGGATAAACAGAGCTATGAAGCCTATCATTTTGATTGTCAAGATAAATATCAACACTGGCCAAAGGATTCATATCCGTTAACTACTTTGGTGAACAATCAATACCTAATATTTATCATGAATGTTATTAAAATAATCATTGCTTCTGTGGACCAATTAATCTTTTTGAGGAACATACAATTGTTGAATGATTTAGTGGAGAAAAACCCTCACAATAATATGGATTCTATACTTGATGTGGCATACCCTTCTAATCTTTTGTCATCATGTTATTTCAATTGGCTTCCTAGATTTATAAGTCCAAGAATTTCTTCTAATTTCCCAAAATTTCATATTAATAGTGTGGTTTATAATTAGGTAGAGAGGAAACCATTGGAGAATCAATAATCGTATGTTCTAATTCATCAACCTAGTCTTCACATTGACCCTAAAAACTGGCACTCAATGAATCATTTTCCCATTAGCACATTCGATGATAGTTTTGCTACATAGGTTTATCTTGTTGATTCTCCTTATACATTGAGTAAAATGATTGAAATTTCATTCTATTAATAATTTCAAGGATTTCAAAAGGATTGTTTTGAATTTCATGATCAGATGTATGACTGACTGGAAGCATCTTACTTAGTAAGTCCGTTTATTAATAATAAGATTCTATCTTTCTTGATGCTTACTAAGAAGGAAAACATTGATGAAGATTCATCCATAATAATCCTTAGAGATTTGTATGATTGTTTTTCTATTAAAAAATGTAAGGTTACTGGGTGATTAAAGTTTGTCATTATGACATGCCATTTTTCCTTTAGCAAAGACCTTCAATTTGTTGTGCAAGTTATTCAAGTTCTTATCTTTTCTATTGCACAATTTTTATACCTTTTTCAATTTCTTGTATCTTTGTGTTTGCATGTTAGGAGAAGTTAAGGTGGCTATATTGGAAATTTAATTTCACTTAGCCCTGACCTTTGAGCTACTTAGGAAAGAATTAGGTCTAGTTGCATTCCAGTTTCCCCTTGCATACTCATTCTATATTTACTCTTCGTCTAGTCTCCACATCGGTTTTATTCTCTTTTTTTTGTTGTGCATGCTATTTTTAGTTAAGTTCTGCATCTATTTTGTTATTCTAATTGTGTGTTCTACCTTAACCATTTCTTTTCATTCATGATTGTTTAATAAGACTATTGCATGAAAACTACTTTCTTTTGGATCAAAAGGCAATGTGGCAAAAATTGAAAAGGGCAGTGATCCAAACATAAATAGGAATGCAACAACTTGTAGATATAATCATAAATACATAAATGTAGTAGAAAAGCACTTCATTTCATTAATAGAAATATAGTAAACTATGCATACAAACAGAATGGAAATAAGATAGCTCGAGAGATGGTAGCTTATCTTTGAGAAGAGATGGGGTGCATACTATTAGAAATAATACTGAGAGGGGGGGGTGAATCATGATTTTCATATCAATAATTTAATTTTCAAAACTTATTTGTATACGCTACTTCAGCTTAGTGAACTAGCTTCTATACACAACTATACTTAATGCAATCAGCGTATATGTAGAGATCTATTAATTTACCCAAATTATCATGCATTGAACTTTAACTAGCATATCAGGAATTCATTAGACAATGCAGTAAAAATAGAATTTGAATCACACAGAAGTAACACACATGTGCACCAAGATATAAGGTGGAAACCCAATTTGGGTGAAAACCACCTGCTGCAGTCATTTTTATCTTCTTTTAATAATAAGAAAATTCTATTTACAATTTTTGTACTGGTGCAGTCTTATACCAGTGCGTAGGCTTCTACCTGCAGAAGGCTACAACCTTCTCTCATTCTCTAGCTTCTATTGGAATGGAGCTACAACCCCCTAGCTCTTGTACTAGCTGATATGTTTACTAGTACGTAGCTGCCGGCCTACAGAAGGCTACAACCTTCTCTTTTCTTCCAAGGACCACATTTCATAAATTTTCAGACTGGATCCATCAACAACATCATTCAATCATCATATATATCTACATCAACCAATATACTTTTGAATTGATCACAATCGAGTTGATCAACCACTTTGACAACACATTAATTTGATTATTCAGAATGTTGTCACCAGAACCCAAGCCAGAATACAGAACACTGCAATAGAAAATAGAAGCAATTAAAACATATTTTATAAGCTATATGCTACTTCCATGTGTCGAACCTGCATGCATACGCACTTTCCTCAAAGCGAACTAGCATACAGATCTGCAAATCAAATTTATGATGTATACACTACTTGGATATGCAGAACCAGCATGTATATGCTTCTTTTCTAAAGTGAACCTACATATAGATCTATAGATGATGATTTAAACAATACAACGATTCCAAACTTCATACATACCTAGATCATCATATTTACAGACTATAATATGTGTCAGTTATTCAAATACATAATCAAACCACATAAAGATAATTCACTTCAATCATTAAGATCTTGATACCTCATTAGGTCTTATCCTTCATCAAACACTAAGGTTCATCCTTGGTTCAGATCAAGCACAACACCATAAGCTAATAACCTACATATTAGATCTCACACTTCATCAGATATTTGATACTTGCACACATTGGCCTAATGATCTTCTCCTCCTTTTATAGTTTTAGGCCTTTCTCAATACCATGGACCAAAACCACTTAGAACCAATACCTTGGACTGAATACCTAGGGTCAATACCTTAGACCAGATACCTTGGACCAATACAATGGATCAAAATACCATGGACCAAATACTTTGGACCAAAAATTTAGTTTTCCAAGGTATATGCGCTTTTCCTTCTGTGAAAGTATGTGTACATATAGGCGACTTGTATACAGTGAACCTGCATATACCTCTCTTTCTTCATTTTGTGAAGACTCATCTCTAATTCTTTGCTTCTTACCTGCTATACTATGATCTTTCATCTGAGTGAGTTGCCTTTTGAACTGATTCCTTGAAGCTACCATGTATTTCAACACATCTGTAAACACTACTGTCATGCATTCTGTCACATCTGATATCTCTTCTGTAGATTCATCTAGTTACCATATACAAGTGAGTTGTTCTACTACAAGTGTGTTGCCATCAAGTACAACACATACATCATAATGCCAACAATCTCCTCCTATGTACTTGATGGCAACAACCACACCAAGTCGCTCACCCCCTTTGACATCAAGGGAAAAGGGTCATGCTCCCCCTGAGTGCATGTTGAATTCTTTGATATGCTAAAGTGTGCTGATTGAGCTCCCTTAATCGAGTCCATGCTCCCCTGAGCATAAGCAAAGTCTGCAAAAATATGTTCTAAAATAAGAACATGACTCTATACATACATCAAAAATGACCTTCCTGTCACTAATGACTCATACATACATCCATCTTCCAACCAAGTGGGGATATACCAAATTTGACTCATCTACCCAACCAAGTGGGGATATATCAATTTCTTATACATGTCAAAAATAAGAAACATTACATCATCCATCCCATGCATAGTGGGGTTACAAATTAGGTATTTGCATGACCATTACATTAAAACATATACATGACATATATAACAGAGACCAAATATCTTAAACAAGACCATGACAATCATAAAAAACTATCATAGGATTTGGATCATCAGTAGCATCTATCAACAAAATCCAGACCAACAACTTGTATATGTCCATCATTAGTTCCCAAAATGTCATCAACCATGTTCTCCCCCTGAACCTATGCCACATGTTCACTTTCAAGTATAAAAGCATCATCATCAATCAGATATACATCAAGCTATCAACAACTTTATGAGGAGCAACATATTTCCACATGTTATTAGCAAATTGAAACCATCATCAAATAGAGCAAATAATTGACAAAACAATAGCAGACCCATTTTTTTTTAGTCTAGCCCACTCCTTTTCTTTAAACCAACTCATACGTGACTGTGCCCATAGAAACCCACATATGTACGCCACTATGCTTTATGAATCTCATGTATAACCACCTTTCTCTAAAGAAAATAGGTTTTAATACTATGATGATGCAACAAATATCCCTAGCATTTGCCTAAGATATTCAAATGTCTCTCTAGGCAGTCATTTAGTAAATGTATCAACAACCTGTTCTTTGGAGGGAACGTACTCCAATTTGACCTTTTGTTCAAGCACTTGTTCACATAGAAAATGATATTTGATGGGTATGTGCTTGGTCTTGGAGTGCATGACTAGATTCTTTGAAATACTGATGGAACTTGTATTATCACATACAATGGATATGGGTGGAGTACATGTGATCTAAAACTCTTGCAAGGTTTGCATCATTCAAAGTAGTTGTGTGCAGCAAGATGCAACAACCAAGTATTCTGCTTCAGTTGTAGATAATGCAATTGAACTTTGTTTCTTGCTAAACCAAGACACTAACCTGGAACCCATATTTAATGCACCTCCACTAGTGCTTTTTCTATCATCAACACTTCCTACCCAATCTGCATCTGTATATGCATGAAGTGTAAAATCTGTATCTCTAGGATGCCATAAACCAAAGTTGTGTTCCTTGAAGATATTTGAAAATCCTTCTAACTTCCTGAAGGTGTGATTCCTTTGGATTTTCATGGAATCTTCCAACTATTCCCACTACATGCATGATGTCTAGTTGAGTACTTGTTAGATAAAGCAGACTGTCAATCATGGATCTATATGTTGGTTGATGTACAACTGCTGATTCATCATTTGAGCTAAGATTGCATCCTATTACCATTAGGGTACATACGGGTTTAGAATCTTCCATGTCGTACTTTTTCAAAATCTCTTTGAGATATTTGGTTTGTGAGAGAAAAATACCATCTTTATTTTGTTGAACTTGTAGACCAAGAAAATAGGTAAGCTCACCAATCAAGGACATTTCAAATTCTTGCTGCATTACTGAAGAAGCAAATTTTGACTCATGGATTCTTCATTGCTACCAAAAATGATATCATCAACATACACAAAAATTATTAGCAATTTATCAGTGCCCATCTTTGTATATAGATTGCTATTTGCTGACCCCTTTGAAAAACCTTGTTGGTGAAGATATTTTTCAAGACGGTAATACCATGCTCTTGGAGCTTGTTTTAGACCATAGAGAGCTTTTCTGAGTTTGCATACAAGTTTTGCATCATTTCCAAGAATGAATCCTTCTGGTTGTTCAATATAGACTTCTTCTTCTAATTCTCCATTAAGAAAGGCAAATTTTACATCCATTTGGTATACTTTGAATTTCTGAAAACTAGAAATAGTAAGAAACATTCTTATAGCTTCAAGTCTAGCAATAGGTGCAAAAGTTTCTTCAAAATCTATACCTTCTTGTTCAGCATATCCTTTACAAACAAGTCTGGCCATGTTTCTAATAACTTATCCATTTTCATTCAGCTTATTTTTGAATATCCATTTAGTTCCTATGATATTCTTATCATGATGTCTAGGAACTAATTCCCAAGTATTATTCTTTTCAATTTGCTCAAGTTTTTCATTCATGGCCTTGACCCAACATTCATCTTTGCATGCTCCATTTACATTTTGAGGTTTAGTGGAAGATAGTAAGGCTAAATAGCTTGAGGCTTCGACAATGGTTTTTCTTGTCTACACACCTTCCCCTTTTTCCCCCAAAATCTGTGTTTCTAGATGATTTTTCTAAACATACCTAGATGGAGTCTTTTCTTTTATAGTTATCTCTTCTTCTATTGCTTCATTGGTTTCCTTTTCATAATCAGTGTGATTTGATGTGGGAAAATGATCCTCATCTTCTTCATTGTCATAATCTTCGGTTTTATTTGTTTTGGATTTATGCATGCTTCATCAACCATAACATCAATACTTTCAATAATTTTCCCAAGTCTTTTATTATAACATTTATATCCTTTACTTCGGGAAGAGTAGCCAAGAATAATACCTTCATCTGCTCTAGGTTCAAACTTACCAAGTTTTTTATCAATCCTTTTGATGTAACATTTGCTTCCAAAAACTTTGCATTATTTTATAGTAGGAGTCCTACCATACCAAAGTTCATGTGGAGTTTGAGTGTTGTTTACTCTAACATTTGCTTGGTTGAGAATAGTGATGATGGCGAATGCAGCTTCAGCCCAGAAGGTTGCAGGAGTTCTAGATTCATTTAGCATAGCATGAGTCATTTGTTGAATAGCTATGTTCATCCTTTCTACCACTCCATTTTGTTGAGGAGTCCTTTTAGTGGAGAACTACCTTTTTATCCCATGTTGTTCAAAAAAGTCAAAGAATTCATCCAAGGTAAATTCCCCTCCTCGATCAAATCTGAGGCATTTGATTTTGCGATATGATTCATTTTCAACCAAAGCTTTGAAGTTTTCAAATGCTTCATCTTTATGCTTTAGAAGACCTATCCAACACATTCTGGAAAAATCATCAATGAACAATATAAAGTATTCTTCTTCACGAGGTGACTTTTTCCTTGATGGGCCACATATATCAATATGAACAAGTTCAAGAGGCTTACTAGCTGATCCTTCTTTTTCGATGAAGTGAGATCTGGTTTTCTTACCGAATTGACATGATTTGCATATAGTGTTTTCAGGAATGTTGATATCTAAAAGATCACGAACAACCTAGAATCTGCATGCTTTTCTTATTTGAGAAAAGCTTAGATGTCCCAATCTTCTGTGCCATAACCAATTTTCATCATTTTTGCTTAGATAGCATTGTGTTGTCCTCCCTTGAGTATGTATAGGTTGTTTGGATTTCTTGTACCTTTGATCACTTTTTCTCTTGTATCAAGCTCATGAACAACACATCCATTTGATTGAAACACTACTTCATTTCCTTGATCACACATTTGACTAACACTCAACAAGTTATGCTTTAGGTCATCAACATACATAACATTCCCAACTTTAACTTTTTCTTTCAAGAAAACAGAGCCTTTACCTTTTATGACAGTAGGAGTGTCATTTCCAAATGAGACACTCTTTTTCCTTTCTAAGGCATTATATGAGTGTAGTTTTTCTTTGTCACCTGTCATGTGTTTTGAGCATCCACAGTCAATGTACCACTGGTTTTCTTGTCGTTCTACATACAAGGCTATACCACATCTTTCTACTTGCGGTTCTTTCTCCATATTTTGGGATTTAATGGAGTTTTCTCCTTTTGAGATATTTGTTGAAATTTACTCGTGCATTCAGATTCTTCATGGCCAAAGTTGTTACAAATTGAGCATTCTATTTCATTTTCAAGAAGAGAAAAGTTATTATAGGAACTTTTCTTGATCCCTGTCACATTCCTTTGATTTCGTGCTTCTCTGCTCATGATGGTTTGTAAGCAACACATTGAGCAGTTGTGTGTCCAAAATTATGACATGAGAAACATTGACCATTAAAGAAATTCCTGCGATTATTGAATCTACTGACCTGGTGACTGTAGTTTCTATTAATATTCATCTTTGAAGTAAATTGAGTACAATTTACCTGAGGTTGGTTGTGGCTTTTGTTCATCCTTGAAGTAAATTGAGCATGATTTACCTGGTGATCTGCTTTATGCCTTTGCTGACGATTGTCAAATTGTCCACTGCTCTTTGTTGCATCAAGATAGCTTTTAGTGGTGGTTGACGACCTCTGTAATTGAGATGCTTCTTCAATATCTCCAAGTCCTGTCTTTAACAGAGGAGAACATTGCACTTTGATAATTTCATTTAAGGTTTCTGATCCTTTAGCAAATCTAATATTGAGAGCTTTTGTTTTCTCAAGATCCTTTCTTAGACCCACAATTTTAGATTCTAATTTTTCATTGTGTTTTTCTCTTTCAGCAAGTTGGTATGTCAAGGTATCTATAATCATATTCCTTTCCTCTAAACAGATTTTGAGTTTAGAGATTTCTTCATAAAGGTAATCTCCATCTAAAGCATCCAAGAAATCTTCATCTTCATAAGCGATCAGAAGTCTATAATCATTACTATTTTCATCTCCATCACTATTTGATAAACCATCACTATCTTCATGTGTATAGTAGCTCTTTTTACTTACACTTTGTTTTCTATTCCATTTTGCAGATTCCTTCCCTTTATCATTTTTATCTTTATGAGGACAATGGGCAGCATAATTACTGACTCTACCACAGGCAAAACATTTGAAAGGTAGTTTACCTCTAAATCTTCCAGAACCCCGTTGAAGCTTCTTTACAAAGTTTACTTCCTCTTCTTCTTCTGGCATATGTCCTGATTCAGTGAGTTCTTTTCCTTTTGCTGAAGATTTGAATGTAGCTTCTCTCATATTTGATGGACCTCCTTTTCTCATCTCAAAGGCAGTTAAGATTCCGTGAAGCTATGTCATAGTAATAGTTTGTAGATCTTGCTTTTCTTCTATGGTAGGTAATTTTGATTCAAATTTAGCAGACAAGGATCTTAAAACTTTTTCAACTAAGGTAACTTCCTTTATCTCTTCACCCAGATTCTTCATGCAATTAACAACCTCATATATACGCATGAAGTAACTAGCTATACTTTCATCATTGTGAATCTTTAGAGTTTCATATTGAATTCTAAGAGTTTGTAGTTTAGCACATTTTACCTGAGAGTCTCCTTCGTAGCTTAGAACAATTTTGTCCCATATTTCTTTGGTTGATTTGAGTTCAATAACTTTGACAAACTTTGATTGTGACAGACTTCCCAATAATGTATTGACAACCTTGACATTGGTTTCATATTGCTTTTTACCTGCCATATCTGTAGGAATTGCTCATGGAAATGTATATCCTCCTTCCACAATTTCCCAAACATCTGTTCAAAGTTATTAAAGATAGGTTGTGGTTCTTACCTTGCAATAAACAAAGTTGATCCCATCAAAGATTAGTGGTTTGATGGATCCCCTGCTTTCTTGATTTACTCATGATGTTGGATCTTCCTTCAAGCGATCAAGCTTCTTTTGAAGGACCCCCTCTGATACCAATTGTTGGAAATAATACTGAGAGGGGGGATGAATCATTATTATCAGATCAATAATTTAATTTTCAAAATTGATTTGTATATGCTACTTCAGTTGAACTATCGTGTATATGCAACTGCACTTAATGCAACCAGTCTATATGTAGAGATCTGTTGATTTACCCAAATTATCATGCATTAAACTTCAACCAGTATATCAGGAATTCATTAGACAGTGCAGTAAAAATAGAATAAAGCATCACACATAAGCAACACACATGAACACCAATATATAAGGTGGAAACCCATTATTGGTGAAAACCACCTGCTGCAATCGTCTCTATCTTCTTTTAATAATAAGAAAATTCTGTTTACAATTTTTGTACTGGTGCAATCTTATACCAGTACGTAGGATTCTACCTACAGAAGGCTAAAACTTTCTCTGGCTCTCCAACTTCTATTGGAAGGGAGCTACAACCCCATAGCTCTTGTACTAGCTGATATGTTTACTAGTACTATGTAGGTGCTGGCCTACAGAAGGCTACAACCTGCTCTTTTCTTCTAGGGACCATGTTTCATAAATTTTCAGACTGGATCCATCAACAACATCATTCAATCATCATATATATCTGCATCAACCAATCTCCTTTTGAACCAACCACAGCTAAATCGATCAACCACTTTGACAAACCATAAATCTGATTATTCAGAATGCTATCACCATAATATAGTCACCAGAACCCAAGCCAGAACCCAGAACACTGCAACACTAAACAGAAGCAACTAAAACATATTTTATAAGGTATATGCTACTTCCATGTGTCAAACCTACGTGCATACGAACTTTCTTCAAAGCAAACGTACAGATGTGCAAATCAAATTTATGATGTATATGATGCTCGGATATGCAGAATCAGTGTGTATATGCTTATTTTCTAAAGTGAACCTGTGTACAAGTCTGTAAATGATGATTTAAACATTACAACTATTCTAGACTTCAGTCATACCTAGATCATCATATTTACAAACTACAATATGTAACAGTTATTCAGATACATGATCAAACCACATAAAGATAATTCACTTCAATCCTTAAGATCTTGATACATCATTACATCTTATCCTTCATCAAATGCTAAGGTTCATCCTTGGTTTAGATCAAGCACAACACCATAAGCCAATAACCTGCATATTAGATCTCACACTTCATCAAATATTAGATACTTGCACACATTTGCCTAATGATCTTCTCCTCCTTTTATAGCTTTAGGCCTTTCTCAATACCATGGACCAAAACCACTTAGGACCAATACTTTGGACTGAATACCTAGGGTCAATACCTCAGACCAGATACCTTGGACCAATACCATGGATCAAAATACCATGGACCAAAGATTTATTTTTCCAAGGTATACGTGCTTTTCCTTCTATGAAATTGCATGTGTATGTATATGTGACTTGTATACAGTGAACCTACATGTATACACAACTTGGTCAATGGTGAACTTGTGTATACCTCTCTTTCTTCATTCTGTGAAGACTAATCTATAATTCTTTGTTGTTTACCTACTATACTATGATCTTTCATCTGAGTGAGTTGCCTTTTGAACTGATTCCTTGAAGCTACCCTACATTTCAACACATTTGTAAACACTACTGTCATGCATTCTGTCACATCTGATATCTCTTCTATAGATTCATCTAATTACCATATACAAGTGAGTTGTTCTGCTACAAGTGTGTTGCCATCAAGTACAACACATCCATCATAATGCTAACAAATATATGCCTTTGAACTGTGTTATAATGAGGCTCAAAGGCTTATTTATTATTGGGAAATAATGGAAAACCCTAAACATTGAAAAACCTAACCCTACGAGATGAAGTGCTAAAACTGTGGGCCCCGTTTGGGTAAATTAGTACATCAACTTCCTGGGGTCATAAATGTGGCATATGATCTTCGTTTGGCTATCCTAATACCTTGTTTCGAAGATCTCAAAGAGAAGGATGAAAGAAAATTTGAAGGGTAGTTTAGGAATTTTTTGGTCTCTTTGTTTTCCCTAAAAAGGTCATTTAGGGCCTCAAAATAGCTTCGGAAGTTCAGGACCCCAAAAACTATCGAAAATAGTAAACTGCGCTACAACTAAGGAAACCAAAAAAATGAAAGAGACAGTGTTGGGTGCCCAAGTGGAATAGGCAGGTGGCCACCAATAGCCACCTAAATTAGGAAGTTGTGATGACTAACAATGCTTGCTTATTTTTTTATCCTCTTCTCTATTTGTGTTTACATATTTTTAAGGTCGATGGTGTTTGAAAGAAAAAAATGTTTTGTTCTAGATGAAAATCCTTTGCTCAAAGTATGAAGCCCATATATTTATTGGGATGTTATTTATAAACTCAAGCATGCATTGAATATTGTTTCGATATGTTGACTAAAATGAGTGGTGAAGGGAAAGGAGAAAAATTTTAAATGAGCATATTAGCTTCAATTATATTTCAAATCCATTAAGCAAGGAACAACCTCTCTTGGAAATAAATAATATGGGATCACTTTTCCACCTTCAAAATAAATAAGTTCCTTTGCATATTCTATTAATAACTAAATAAAGAGGTGAAGAAGAGAAATGATTCTTATGTGAGAGGTGAAGCAAGGAACTTTGTCGGGGTACTAAATAGGCCCACTGGTAGCAAAGTGATGTTTGTGTTTCCCTTAGGTGACTTCATCAGGGTAATGAACAGGCTCACTAGTAGTAGAAAAACACTGGGGAATGTTCTTAACTCTGAATATGAAATTCTCAGTATAATTATTATCATTCTCCCCTATCAAAACAATTTGTGATTAGTCTTAAGTTGATGTCTGTTATGATGAGAAAAGAAAATAAGAGACTATATCTTTAACCAAGGTAAGTAGCAAAGCTAGGGTAATATTCATGGTGAATCAATACTTCCTCAAAGACTGAGAACTGTCACTTAAAGGTGAAGCCTTAACAAAGAATATATAGTTCTACTAGTTTGTTTCCAAGTTTTGTCACTGCGACAAACACCCTCCAAAATTTTTCTTACACTTGAATTTTGGAGCCTACTAAGGATCTTGCGATTAATTATTCCATGGTCAATTGATGGTCATATAATGTTTTCTAAAGTATTAAGTCTTATTATAAGTTTCAAAGTCACTTTCTCACACATGTTCTATCTTTGATGAATTCATAGACACACATCTTCTATTATATTAGATAAGGATTGCGCAACTCTTGAAGGTAAAGATTACATAATCATTAGCGATAGCGACTATGCAATCCATAAGCACAGTGTATTGCACAATACATATTTATAGTTGGTGTGAACTCTCTATGGAAAGTATTCCTCACACAATACATATTGATAGTTGGTGTGCACTCTCTGTAGAAAGTATTCCTCGCTTTGATTTTAATTTTACTTCTATTTCGGTGATTTTTCTCAACTGTTTATTTGCCACACCTTTTTTTTCACAAGTCTCACTTTAATGTTTTCAATTGTAATTTTTCTTAAATTCACTTTAATACGTGTCAATTTCATGTTATATTTACTCTAGCATGTGCCTCTTTCACTTTCTTTAAGCCTTTTCAAGTGTCATTTGCACTTTTCTCTTAATTTTGAAAGTATTGTCTTTTGGTTAGGGAATTGTTGAATCTAGTCAAAGCGAGTCATTTGTACATTCTTGAAGGACAATTTTTATGAATTCTCCTACACTAATGTGTCCTATCCATCATATGTAAATTCATTAGACACACTCCTCAAGTGATGAGAATTATTTCATTAGTGTCGTTAATGTTGTTGCAAAGAATATCTTAAGTGTCACACTTGGAGGAGAATGTTGTTTTTCCATCACGTTAAGTGGATCATGATGATTCTAAGTGTTGAGTGTTTAATGTTGTGTAGTCGATTTTTCTAAGTGTGTGATCATGTTCAAGTCCAAACTTGGTTTCATCTTTGCCTCACTAATCCCACACTTAGTCAAATTCCAGAAAGTTCCATGCCCAACCAACCTGAGCTCACTCTTCCCCCTTGAACTACACATTACATAGTTGCAAGCCTCAAACATGCATCTGTACATCCTATAAATGTATAATATGTAGTTACTACCTCTAATGAGTACACATTACATAATCACAATGATCAAGGATTACCTCTTGTTCCCTAGAATTGCGCAATATTACCTCTGAGTCATCCTCTTTCTATGTATAACATAGTTGCAAGTTATTGGCTGCATGGGGCCTAACCCAGGTTCAATATTATTTAGCCAAACAAATCTCTACACTACTGGCCCTTTCGACATCAACCCGTAGAGTGTGGATTGAAGTCTCACCTGAAGTAGTATGGGGGGATGTTGGAACCAAGTTTGCACACCCTGAGGTGGTCATGACGTCGGTTTATTCCTTTTGTTATTGCTTTCATGCAGGTCATTAAGTTCTAGGGATCTATCTATCTAGCCCTTTATTTCACCCTTTAGTACCTCCACGAAGGGGTATGATTGGCTTGCATGCATCCCTAACCTACGATTCAGGTACTTTCACACTGCTAGGGTAGCGTACTATGCAGATTCCCAAATTACCTTAAATGTCTTACTTATATAATTACACAATCATAGTTAGCATTGCATAAACTGATATTCTTAATTACATTCAATTAACCAACATAATTCCATATATTCATACATCACATAAGCATTGGAAATGAAATACATACGCAATATGACAAGAGGTATTAACTGGAAACAAAGACACAGAATTCACAAAATGATTCTCTTTATTGATATCTTCAGATAGTTATAGACTCTATCTACCCTGCGTAGACAACTGCAGGGGACGGCACACTCAGCTACAGAATTACACCCTAGGCCTCTGAACACTTAGCTGGAGAGCCTCTACCTACACTAAGACCCAAAACTTAAACTTCTCTCCTTATTTCTCAAGACTTCTTACTTCTCCCAAAAATTACTACTTAGAGCTTACTTACTTAGCTCATTTTATACAATCCCATGGTCCGGGGACCATGGGTAGATCTTTACAACCAACTTTACACTCTACAAAATAAGGGCATTCAACCCTTCATGACTCATGACACCTTCACAATCTACGACCACAAAATGCAGAGGCTTTACAACTTTATTACGAAACTTGACCCAAAACATGGGCTTTTAGCCCCAAAACTGTCCGTGGGCGATCTCGTTCCAAACAAGCTCCCAACACAAACATCATGACTCGTCCTTGAGTCACTCAACAAGCATGAATATCTTAGCACGAAGACCTACCAGCTTGACCTGTATGATCGCAACCTCGGTAGTGCATTATGCAGCCCCCTGCTTCGTGTCTTCAACCATATGCTTGTTCACCGCTCTTGAACTGTCGACCTAAAGCTTTTGCTAAGTTTCTTGCAAAGTTGCAAGCTTTCCTTAGCACAAAGACCTCCTAGCTCGACCTATATGACCGCAACCTCGGTAGTCCATTGTGTGGCCGCCTGCTTCATGTCATCAACCATTTGCTCATTCACTACTCCTAAATTGTGAGCCTCAAACTTTTGCTAATTTGCTTGCAAAGCCACAATATTTCCATCAATAGAGGCTGTAACCATGTAAGCCTCATCCAGCCAAGGTTTCAGTTGTGCCTTTAGTACTATTTCCTTTTGTAGTGCTGCATCCACCTGTTGTTTCAGCTACTTGGCCTCCTACAACTTTGCTAGTCTCTATGAGCACGATGGTTCATGATGTGCCTTTGACCTCATCATAGCATTGTTATAGCTCACATGCTTCTGTCTCTAGTCGCTTTACATTAGGGTCCTCCTGCAAGCTCATCAAGACCTCAAACAACTGCTCAAAAAGTTGTGTGCAATCTTCTACTACACTATCAACCACCGTTATTGCTTCCGTGACAATGGTTGCACACTCCTCCTCTACTTCTAGTGGAGTTTAAGGTTGGGCCTTAAATTGTAGCTCAGTGATCTGTAGGTTCAACTCCAACTGAACCATCGCTATTTCTATATGAGCATCGCGCACCCTTGTAGTTTGCTCATTTAGTAGGTCTGGCGCGATAGAAGGGAATTGGCTATCCTCTGAAAAATTCCATTCTACCAACACAATAGATAGCAATATTCACGCGTAGTGGAATCTATTTTTGAGCTCTTGTGCCTCGTAGCAATTTTCAAGAAACTCGCCGCAGAGATAGTCTGCCCAATTGAATTGAACTCCTTTAGCGCACTGGGCTACTAGCGCGATGACAGGTGCTAGAACCTCATCAGCACAACACTTCTGTAGGTTTTAACCCCGTACAGAAATTACCTACATACGAATTCTAAAACACACAAAATAAATAATGCGAAAGCATAACACATAAAATGCATATACACAGAGATTTCCCCTGGATCCCAAAACTAGGTCTACCAGCTTAATTTTTCATTATATTCCTTTCAATGTTACAATACATAATTATACATGTCGAAGCATCCAATACCATGGATTGAAAAACCATCACGTCCAAAACCATGGACCAAAAAGCATTGTGCCCAAAATCATGTGCGAAAATCATGCAAAAAAACATTGGTGGGTCCGCCCAACCTATCATAGGGTCCAAAACCAAAAAATTTCAGGGCGCTGCCCTAGACCCCATAGAGTGGGGCTACGATTACCCCTCAAACCCCCTATGAGCCCACCTCTAATCCCCTGGTTAACTACGTGGGCTAGTCGTGGAAAGAATATAACACAACCCAATATTCTCCCGCTTGTTGTTTTCTTTCCACAGGGGGCCACATCAGAGATTAGTCATTTATCTAGCCCTGCAATGCCTATTGTTTCTTTGCACCAAGAGAACTTTTCAGAGCTCACATATTTTGTCAATGCATCTACAATATTCTTCAAAGTGTCCACCTTTACCAGCAACACCTTTTTGTTTTCTATCATATCCCTCCCAAAGTGATACTGAACATTAATGTGCTTTGTCTTTAAATGATAGGCAGGGTTCTTTGCCAAGAAAATTGCACTTTGGCTGTCACAGTCTATCCTTATAGCTTCCTGTACTAACTCCATACTTGAACACAGTCTCTGCAACCAAACTACTTCCTTGATTGCATAAGTGGCTGCCATGTATTCTACCTCTGTAGTTGATAGTGCCACTACAGATTGTTTCTTACTCATCCAACTGACTGCACCTCAAAATAGGTTAAACACATACCCACTTGTAGATATTCTCTGATCTAGATCTCCAGCTTAGTCTACATCAACAAAGCCATGAATATCCAACACTCTGTTCCAATCCTGGTCTTCCTTGGTAGCACAAACCATAATTACTAGTGCCACATAAATACATGAAAGCCTGCTTCACTACTGTCGAATGCTCCTTCCCTAGTTTTGACATAAACCTGCTCAATACTTCCACTGCATGTGCATTGTCTAGTCTAGTACAGACCATTGCATACATCAGGCTACCAACTACTCTTTCATATGGAACACGAGACATGTCCTCTTCCTCTTCTTATGTCTTGGGACACTGTTCAGCAGATAACCTCACACCTACAGGAATAGGAACCTTCACCGGTTTACTATCCTGCATATTAAACCTCTGCAATATTGTCTCGACATAATTCCCCTAGTTTAACCATAGCTTCCTCTTTGTCTGATCTCTTTTAATTTACATGCCCAAAATATAGTTTACAGCACCAAGATCTTTCATATTGAATTTAGAGGACAAATAGGTCTTCAAATCCTGGATAATTTCTTTGTCATTTCCAAAAAGCGACATATCATCCACATACAAGACCAGATAGATAACACGATCACCAATTAATTTAAAATACACATAGTGATCTGCTTTGCTTCTGGTGAAGCCAAGTCCCCGTATAAATGTATCAAACTTCTGATACACAACCTTGGTGACTGTTTTAACCCATACAAAGACTTCTTTAACTTACATATCAGTTTTTTCTTACCCTTCACTGCAAAGCCTTTAGGTTTCTTCATGTAGATCTCCTCTTCCAGATCCCCATGAAGAAATGTTGTCTTCACATCCATCTATTCTACCTCAAAATCAAAAGCAACAACAACAGATAAAAGTAATCTAATAGAAGCTACCTTGGCAACAGGAGAATAAATATCACCAAAATCAATTCTCGGCACCTGAGAATAACCTTTTGCTACCAATCGAGCTTTGTATTTCTCCACCTTTACTTTTGCATTTTTCTTCTTCTTGAACACTTATTTGTTGCCAATGGGTTTCCTTCCAGCCTGCAACTCCACCAGATCCCAAGCCTCATTTTTGTGTAAAGATGCCATTTCATCAGCATGGCCTCTTTCCGGAGTTTTCCATCCTCTAAATCTACTATTTCCTTCACAGTTCTGGGATCATCCTCAGTAATAGATAATAAAAAAATTTGAACAAGAAGCAGATGGACTATACCTTTCTGTCTACATTCTTTCTCGAATTGATCTTCTCACACTCGGATTTTGTGGCTCTTCATCTTCTGATTCCCCCTCTGTTGTACAGTCTGATTCTTCCTTCTTAAGCTCAAACTATCTTCTCAGGTTCCTTTGGTTGGATCTCATGTTTAATAACATCTTTCACCTCTTTGAACACCACATCTCGGCTCTACACAACCTTCCTTGTTACTAGGTTCGAAAGCTTATAACCCTTTAAACCATCCTTATACCCAATAAAGATGCACTTTTCAGATTTACTGTCCAACTTGGTTCACTTCCCATTGGAAAATGTACATATGCATCACATCCAAATACCTTAAGATGTCAAATAGAGGGTTTCCTACTAGTCCATACCTCTTGCGGAGTCTTATCCTTGAACACTGATGAAGGTGATCTATTGACCAGGTGACATTCTGTCTCCACCGCCTCTGCCCAAAATTCTTGTCCTAACCCGACACCACTAAGCATGCTTCTTTCCCTTTCCATCAATGTCTTGTTCATTCTTTCTGCAACTCCATTTTGCTGAGGTGTATATGGAGTAGTCTTTTTCCGTGCTATATCACACTTCTTACAGAATTCTTCAAATTCATTACTCCAAAACTCTCCACCGTTATCTTTCATCAACACCTTTATCTTCATCTTTGTCTGGTTTTCCACCAGAGCCTTAAATTCTTTAAACCTGCCAAAGACATCAGATTTCTTCTTAAGGAAATATATCCATGTATTCCTTGAGAAGTCATCTATAAATGATACGTAGTCCATAGACTTACCGAGTGATGGAACCTTTACAAGTCCAAACACATCATCGTGCACAAGATCTAATATATGTTTTTCCCTCTTACCACCAGAGCAGAAACTCACCCGATTCTACTTGCCATATACATAATTTTCACATAAATCAAAATCTAGAGAGCTATTACTCTTCTACCATACATTTACCATGAAATATTCGAAGGTCCTTCTCTCCAATATGTCCAAGCCTTTGATGCCACAGCATGGTATTCTCTCAAGAGACCACTAGATTTTCTACTCCACTTTCAGGAACCACAGAACTGTTGCACCCATCAACAATAGTGATACCTTGCAGCTTATACAGAGTTCTAATCCGAACTCCCCACATCAATACCAATGCTCCCCGAACCATCTTATAGGTATCCTTCTCAAACACTGTTTTTACACCTGTATCATCCAACTTGCTTACAGGAATTAGATTTCTGGCCAATGAAGGAGTATGTAGAACACCTGGAAGTGTTCTAACACTTCCACCTTGCAACTTCAACTTTACTATTCCGCGACCAACAATTCTACCCTTCCTATCATCCCCTAAGAAGAAATCACCACCATCATACTTCTCATACTCACAGAACCACTCTCTATGGGGAATGAAGTGAAAGGATGCACCTGAGTAAATGAAACATGCCTCATGATCTACATGTGTACTTGAAGAAGCCAAGTACACGTCCCCATCTTCATATGAGGTGGTTTTTGTCTCTATAGAAGGAGCATCATCAAATCCCTTTCCTTTGTCAGGAGCTTTAGATTTACAGTCCCTTTTGTAGTGCCCTTCCTTTCCGTATTTCTAGCACACCACCTTTACAGGTTTTCCTGGAGATTTAGATCTCCCTCTAGATTTAGATCTCCCACTCGATGACTTATTTTTGTTTATGTTTTGGGACCATCCTCGTATATACAAGGCATCACCATTCTGTCTCTCCATATTTTTTCGTCTCATCTCCTCCATCAACAAGGCTGATATTATTTCATCAAACTACAAGGTAGTTGCATTGCTACCTATTGCAATAACTAGACTATCCCACAAATTTGGTAGAGAACACAACAAACTGATGCACTTATCTTCATATGGAATTTTAATATCAATAGATGCTAACTGAATTACCATAGTATTAAATGTGTTTAGATGCTTTGTCATCGAGTCTCTATCTTTAATCCTCAGGTTATATAGTGCTTTCCGCAGGAATAATTTATTCACTAGAGACCTAGATTGGTTCAAAATCCCTAGCTTGCCTCACAAATCCTCCGCCGTAGCTTTCCTTGATACATCCAACAATATTGAATTTGAGACACAATTGTATTGTGCTCTTTTCCTTTCGATCCAACTTCTTCCATTCTTCATTGGATGTTCCTGTTGGTTTAGTACCCAGATCTACCACAATCCACTAATCTTTATTGACAAACAGATCCTCCATCTTGAGTTTCCACAACTCAAAACTCAGAACATTAAATTTCTTAATCTCTATCTTTCCACTGCTCGCCATCTTCTTTCACCACCAGAATCGATCTTGCAGATCTCCCACTAAGCAGGGTCTACCACAGGCCCGAGTGAAACACCTTAGCAACAAAGGCATCCCCTTGAAGCCAAAACTGGCTCTGATACCAAATGTAGGTTTTAACCTTGTACATAAATTACCTGCATACGAATTCTAAAACACAGAAAATAAACAATGCGAGAGCATAACACATAAAACACATATACATAGAGATGTTCCCCTGGATCCCAAAACTGGGACTACCAGCTTGATTTTTCATTATATTCCTTTTAATCTTACAATACATATTTATACATGTCGAAGCATCCAATACCATGGACTGAAAAACCATTGGGTCCAAATCCATCAACCGAAAACAATTGCGTTGACAACCATGTGCGAAAATCATGCACAAAACCATAGGTGGGTCCATCCAACCTAACATAGGGTCCAAAACCAAAATTTTCTAGGGTGCTGCCCTAGACCTCATAGAGTGGGGTTACAGGTACCCCTAAAACCCCCTGTGGCCCCCCCTCTAACCCCCTAGTTAACTATGTGGGCTAGTCGTGGAAAGAATATAACACAACCCAACAACTTCCTCATCACATTCCCTGCTAAAATTTGCATTTCCACCTTTACAAAAGGGTCACAGATGTTGGATATGGCATATCCATGTGGCTTCTTCACCAGCTTAAAATTTTCTTTCATGATCTCTACGAGGGCCTACTCACCACCATTTCCACCAAATGTCACGGCCAGGTTTTCTCTAGTGTAGGGAAACTATGTGATCCTATGGATCAATCTTTCAGTGATAGGTATTGGCTCCTCCACCCATAGACACCCATCATGTACCTAGCGTAGCAGCTACTTGATGACCAATACTGTAACCGGGGTGTCGTTGTAGTGCGATAGCCATAACAGGTTGAGAAAACCGACGTTGTCTACTCCTCTTAGCCACCTCCACAGCTCTAATGCGGTCATCTCAGTGGTTGTATCGATAATGCGGGGCATTAGATGTTCGATTTCCATGTGTGGGAACTTCTTATTGTCAGCCAAGTCCCAATCTTCGAGTTTTAATAGAGGAACCCACCCCAAGTGCGTTCCTTCAAAAACAATTTCATCCAAAAGTAGAGGGGCTTGCAAGGGGACCTTTATATCGTCGATATCTTTTGGCACCTTGGTCTTGTCCTTGTGTGAAGGGATGTACTCAGGCAACCGAGTGATAGGGTTAGCACCCCGGGCTTCAAATTCCTCCATGTCTATTCCCACATCCTCATCATCCATTGAGATGTCTTTGATTTCTTCCTCCTGCAACTCTAGATTGACGGCTTTGCCCTTTTCTTGTGTGGTGTGCTTGTCCTTAGGTGGGTTTCTTCTTGGCAACGCGTGCACCATTATTTTAGGCTGCTTTCCCTTATTTGTGCTCTCCTTGGTTGTGGTGGGCTTTGGTCTTGGCGATTTGGGGACTTCTACTAATACTTCAGAAACCTCTATAGTAGCTTCTTTGGCCTCCATAACAATTTCCAGCATACCCTCCTCATCTTTCACTACTTTGGTGTCCATAGCTATGGCAGGTGTCAACATAACGCTAATCAACAATGCTCATGATGTCTCTAGTAAGTTCTCAAGTGCATAACTCATTATCAAAGCCTCGAAGAATTCTCAGTTTATGTATGCCTGAGAGCTCAACAACTCAATTCTAAAAATTCCAAGTGTTTTTCATTGGATAGCCACTTGTAATTTATAGGGCATTTTGAATTCAAATCTGACCATACCCCAAAATTCGGTTCATTAATGTGGGATTGGCGGTAGATTTTCAAGGATTTGACCCATACATTTTGTCTTAAATGCTGGGCACCCACTCCATTTGGCCACACTTCTACCATCAAATCATGAATAGTGGCTTTAACAGTCACTTTCCAGCAGACCTACACAAGTTTTCCCTGGGTAGCACAACTCCCTTTCTATTACTGCGAACCCTATGACACTTCTTTTCTTCGCACAATCCTCCCATCACAAAAATCCCCAACCCGGGTAGTATAATTTATAGTCCCACACCTCCTTTTAGCTTCCTAGAGTGCTAAGACTGTGCTACCTTCAGATAGTCACATGTCCAGACCACTGGTGTATGGCTTCAATTGACTACCATTGACCTTTCCAGGGAAGGGATATCCATTCAATTTGACCAGCTGAACCACTCCTTCGTCGGTAATCGCCTTAATGAAATAGCTCCCTAAACAGTGCATTCTAAATTTCCTTGGAAATTTATCAAACTTGATGTCCTATAAAAAAACCAAGTCATTTAACTTAAAGATGCGCAACTTAACGTGCCAATCATGCCATGGTTTTGCGCGCTGCTTTTGGACCTATTGGTGAAATCTAGCTAAAAATCTCTCTTCCTGAAGCTCAGCCAGCTGTGCGAGCCTCTCCTCCAGGGCTACATGATCTGTCATACCTGTGGCTGCTACTATCCATAGATTAGGCACAATTTATTCCATGGGAATCACTGCTTCAACACCATATACAAGCCTAAAGGGTGTTTGTCCAGTCAACTTCTTGCATGTCGTCTGATAGGCCCATAGTACTACAGGCATGCGTAGGTCTCAATTACTTCACTAATCTTTGCAAACCTTGGTCAAAGAATTCTCCAGTACTTTATTGAATGCTTTAACCATCCCGTTAGTTTGCGGGTCATAAGGCATGCTTTTTTTTTATATACCTAAAATTCCTCGTTAGTGCACTGATCGTCTCATTCAGAAAGTGCTTACCGTGATCACTCATCAAAATATTTGGACACCCAAATCACATCAGTACATACTCAAAGAGGAGAGTTGTAGCAATCATGCTTGTACAATCCTTTACAGGCTGTGCCTATGCCCATCGAGTCAAATACTCTATCGCAATGAAAATGTACCTCGTTCCTATCTTCTTCCCTTTTGGATGAATGGGTTGCACAAAATCTATCGCCCATTTTCCAAAGGTTTGTAACATCATCTGTGGATTTAGAGGCAGCTCATCCCTCCACAAAGGCTTGCCAGTCCTTTAACACACATCACATGCTTTGCAGTAAGGTTTTGATTCCTGATGGAGGGTTGGCCACCACAACCCTGCGCGTAGAATCTTCTGTGCAGTCGCTCTCCCTGCATAATGTCCTCCCGCAGTGCCCGCATGAGCATCTGCGAGGATACTACTATTATACAACAAAATTACCCCCTCATCAACTCAGAGGGGAAAGACATGATAGCTAAAGCAAAGACCAAGATCACATGCCTTGTTTCCACACTAACATTGGCTATACACTGACAAACTACTTTATAAAGCTCCTTTGTAAGCCTAAGGGTGCATTAGTGACCCTACTAACTCTAGTTGCTAGTTTGGGAACATCATTAGTGGATCCTAATGAAGTTCTAAAGGTCAAAGGAGTGAATTGACTCATAAATATCTAGATATTTGCTCCTAAATCTACTCAAGAAAAGCAAGGAAACATCTCAAGTTTGACTTATTTGGGGGATTTCTAAGTCCTAATGAAGGAGGCAAATGGGAAAGAGCTCAAAATCATGGAAACTTCATTACTTTTACCCTAAGGAACTCATGGAGGAACTTGGCAACCCTAACTCAATTGCTACATAAATAAAGCTAGGGCTATGGTGATAGAGATTAGATCATTTGAAAGGATAGCATACTTGATTGTTGAGCATTGTCTCAAATCATAAGAAGTTGGTAAGAAGACATAGAGAGAGAGAGAAGCTGGAGGGGTAAGGGAAGGCTGATGCAACAGATGGTTGTAATCACTCTTTCGACATTAATATATAACTGAAGTTGTATTGTCTACTCCATGGTGTTGGTACTATCATTCATTTATTTGTTTGTCCAATACCTTTTAGCATGAGTATCTTAGTTATGTGTAACTATATGTTATTTTAAGTATTCACATATTAGTTATTAGTGTTGTATGTTTTGATTATGCTTGTCTCTTCTATGTACAAGACTTGATCTAGAGTCAGCTCAGGGGACTTCCACCTAGATACATTGCACTCTCCAACAAATCTACATGGAGGATTGAGGTAATCTATTTGTCCTACTTTGATAGTTAGTCATTGTTTATGAACATGCATGTAACCTTGTGACAGCTGCCGATAGTTTTACAGTTTTCCAAAGGTCCTGGGAAGACCTTTGAGGGTATCTCCATTCTCCATACACCACGCATTTTATCCTATAGTAGAATTGGTGACTCCACTAGGGGCTATACATCTAGTTCCAGATTTACTTGGACAGTTCTCAATTTCCTCCTCCTTCTAAGACCTCCCTATACTTCTGCATTCCCTTTCTGACCCACCAAAACCTTGCTACATTCTGCCTTCAAATATTCAACCTAGAATCTGATCCAAAAGGCCCTGTTTTGAGCTATTTTCCCACACTAATGTAGGTTATCAAACTAAACAGTGCTTTATAAAGCTCTGTGTCTGCACAAACGGAGTGTTAGTGGACCTAGTAACTCTCTGTGGCCACCACTATAGAGTGTTAGTTATTTAAATCTTGATATACAGTTGTGTCAACAAACTCAAGGGGATAGGAAGCCTGCTCATGGACTGAAAGAGAGTCTGCAACTGCATTTTGTTAGCAAGATCAGTGTCGTCAAAGAATTTTTTTTTTAGGAAATAAGTTTTTTTTCTTTCTTAAAACATTTTTTACGAAAGAAAGATCCACATTTTTTAATTCATTCTTCTATTTAGCTGGTTAAAAGTTTCTTTATTTTGGTTTCAATTAGTGTTGGGTTGTGTTATATTCTTTCCATGACTAACCTACGTAGGTTGGGCGAACCTACCTATGGTTTTCGGTCCTATATTAGGTTGGGCAAACCTACCTATGGTTTTCGGTCCTATATTAGGTTGGGCAAACCTACCTATGGTTTTCGGTCCTATATTAGGTTGGGCAAACCTACCTATGGTTTTCGGTCCATGGTTTTGGATGTGATGGTTTTCGGTCCATGGTATTGGATGCTTCAACACGTATAAATATGTATTGTAACATTGAAAGGAACATAATGAAAAAATCAAGCTGGTAGTCCCGGTTTTGGGATCCAGTGGGAAATCTCTATGTATATGTGTTTTATGTGTTATGCTCTCGCATTGTTTATTTCTCCGTGATTTAGAATTCGTATGCAAGTTATTTTTGTACGGGGTTAAAACCTACATTTTGGTATCAAAGTTGTTTGGCTTCAAGGGAACGCCTTTATTGCTGAGGGGTTTCGCTCGACCCTGTGGTAAACCCTATTCAGTGGGAGATCTGCGAGATCGATTCTAGTGGTGAAAGAAGATGGCACACAGTGGAAAGATAGAGATTGAGAAGTTCAATGGTCAGAGTTTTGAGTTGTGGAAACTCAAGATGGAGGATCTGTTGGTGGATAGAGATCAGTGGATCGCGGTAGATTCGGGTACTAAACCAACGAGAGTGACTGATGAAGAATGGAAGAAGTTGGATCAGAAGGCAAAGATCACAATATGATTGTGTGTGTCAGATTCAGTACTGCTGAATGTATCAAGGGAAGCTATGGTGAAGACTCTGTGGGACAAGTTAGGGACTTTGTACCAATCTAAGTCTCTGGCGAATAAATTATTCCTACGGAAAAAGTTGTATAACCTGAGGATGAAAGATGGAGACTCGATGACAGAGCATCTGAATGCGTTTAATACTGTGGTAAGTCAGTTATCATCTGTTGATATTAAAATTTTAGACGAAGATAAGTGCATCAGTTTGTTGTGTTCTCTACCAGACTCGTGGGATAGTCTGGTTATTGCAATAGGTAGCAATGCAACTGCTTTGCAGTTTGATGAAATAGTCTCAGCCTTGTTGACAGAGGAGATGAGACGGAAAAATATGGACAACCAGAATGGTGATGCCTTGTCTGTACGAGGACGGTCCCAGAACAGAAACAAAAATAA